>WBNM01008406.1:87966-121938 GCA_013399055.1 Ramphastos sulfuratus
GAATATTAATTAGAATATTCATGTAGTTTAAATGCAAAGACAAATTAATACAGCATATTTTAGAGTATGGTATTCATTTTACATTTCATTAGCATTTACTCTCCTCTCTCTCTCTATGTCTCTTTCTCTCTTTCCAAGTATATGTATAGAAGTTATATTTCTGAGTTGCTGTTTTGTGAAAGTAAATAAATTTCATCCAGTTGTTCAATTTTACTTAAAACTGAAAATGAGTTATAGAGTGTTAAGCTTTGCCAAGTTTCTTACTATTATTTTCATGTATAATGTTGTTCCAGTGATTATTGCATATATACATTTATTCACAGGTTTCTTGTTACTGAATATCTTGACTTGTAAAACGTTAGCTTTTTTAACTGGGTGGAAAATTATTTCACTTGCCATAAAATACACAATGCAACTATTAACTTCAGTCTTGTGCTTTGTACAGTTGCAAGGAGTAGCCCAAGGCCACCTTTCTGTGCTTCACTTGAGTGGGCTGAGAGTCAAATTGTGCACAGTACAGCTCTTATTTTTCCTCTCCTCTACCCTGTTGCTCTGCATCATTCAAGGTCGCAAGGACTCTGCCAAGCACTATTTGCTTTGCAGCTGAACCAGCATCAGAATATGTAGTTGTCAAAATGTGCAGCCTCACAGACACTAATACATCTATCATTTTTCTTCTAAAATATCTTTTTCTAATGTAATCTTGCGTGGTCCCTTGTCCTCACCTCTGATAACCTGGTTTTAAGTTGTGCGATTCCTGCAACAGGCTATCGCAACTCTTCAAGGTTATCAGCATAAGGATGTGAGCTCAGTTCTTTGAGCCTGTGCCAGGTCAAGTGCTGAGGACCATGTGAAGTGGGAGCATATCCAGTCTCAAAGAAGAAATCTGAGTTGAGTTGACTCATGAGACTTGAATACTTCTGATATCCATGGCTGTGTTTAGTTGTGTCAGACTTGACATACTTTAATAAAAAAATAGCCAGTGGCTCTTTGCAACCAGGAATATCTGTCAAAGATAAGATTGGAGTCCTGTTGCTACAAAGCTTAGCAGTGAAGGAGTCCTCCTTAAATAGTAGTAGTAGTGTAGACCAGGGAACTGGAATGAGAGACACACTATGTGAGATGTCCTAAACCAGAGGACTATGTAGATTTGAAACTGGGGCAGAGAAGAGTGATAAGTATTTTAGATTCTGGTGCAAGTCTTCAAAATCAGCTTCTGTATTTCATATTGCATGTTTTAAGATCATATTCAAGGAAATGACAAATAGCTGGAAGAAAAATCCCATAAGGGGCTATTAAACACAAAAGTATTGCCTTGAAACAGAATGTGTTCTAAGCAGCAAGCTTCTGTGAATTGGAAAATTGTCCTGGAGAGTTGTATACCCACTTTAGTAGTTCACACTTTCCTAACATATTTCTATTAGTTTTCTTGAAGACTATACAGGTAAACTGAGATACATGGACTAGATGGATCCTGTGACTAATAAAGTGCTGCTGTTACCAATATTTTTCCCCCCAGGGACTATAATACATTTAAGTATAATAAGTATACCTTAATAGAATTAAATGTATTAAACTCTTGACTTTGGTGACTTAGCTTGCCGTTGCAGTGGAGTTTCAACACTTACCAAGAACTAAGTAGGAGGCAGGGCACAAGAATTGTTAAGTGGCAGAGGAGGGACGTATGTCACAACCCTCTGCCGTGACAGCTAGAGCTATGGTGGGAGAACCTGCAGGTGGAGATGCAGCTGATGCTTACAGAGGGGGCTTTTCCATCGTGAAGCTGCTGCACCATTTCCCGAGCAATGTGTCCTGAGCCAACAAATGCACCCTGCTGCTGGTGTAGCTGCAAGAGCAGCTTTGCCAACATAGCTCTGATCACTAACAGCCGTGATTATTATTTTTTTTTCACACTTCTAGCCAATGTAGCAGGGCTGGCAGGCAGTTGTGTTGTCGAGATGGCCTTGATATGCATTGGCCAGCCAAACAGCTGTGAATGGTTAAACTGAACAGGACTCCAAAGGGAAAGCAATTTGCCTAGGGAAAAGGGCTTAAATATATATCTGACCTACGTTAGCACCTCCCCTGTTCACAAACATCTGATGTAAAGCCATGAACACTTAAACCCTTTTCCACCTAGGAGCTGCAAGGTTTTAAGTTCAACCCTTTTAAGTTTATGTTTTCCTGGAGAATAAGCAGGAAACAAACAAACAAACAAACAAAAATCCTTAAATGTCTACTGCTCACATTATTATTAGACCATGTGGGGAAAGAAGAATCAAAATAATTTTCAGGCCAGGTGAAGCAGCCTCACGTTATACCTTTCCAATGCAAACTTCAGAGATGCTAAATATAAACGAATGTGATGTGATTTCTTTTGATTCTCTATTGCCACAAATTCCCCATTGTCATTCAGCACTATGCTTGTTTTTAGAAAGGCATTTTTCAGAATTGTCAGTACCTAACAAAATGTGTATACCTAGGCCTGCCTGAAGTATGAACTTGGTATAATGCCTGCTTGCTCTTAGACACTGTTTCAGCAAAATTTGTGCTCTAGCAAATGAATTAATGTCTTGCTTCTGTTCATTCCCTCTGCTTGGTACAGCTCCAAGTGCCCCTCCTCAATCTGTTACTGTCCTGACAGTTGGAAACCACAACAGTACGAGCATCAGCGTCTCCTGGGATCCACCCCCTCCAGATCACCAAAATGGAGTCATTCAGGAATATAAGGTAGAAATGATGTCTAATAGGAGGGTTGTGTACTTAAGGAAACAGCCTGTTTGAGTTGCAGTACAATACCACTGTTTATGAATTTAGATGCTGACAGCATTTACAGCTGCCCATATAATTATATGGAGAAAGAGGACTGACTGCTTATGGATTTATTTGTTTGAGTAGTACTACTGCTATACTAAAAGCAAAACTATATCATGAACTATATCTAGAAGAGAGCTGTAATTTCCAGCTAATTTACAATGCTTCCCTTTCTTGCTTTTCCCTGCAGTAGAATGAGAAGGACATATTTTGTTAAGGGCACCTACATTCTCAAGATAGGTAGTGAAGTCTCAGATTTAGAGTACCTTCAATCTGGTGAAGAAGCTGACAGGAAAAATACCTCTTCTTTCCCCTGCAAAAATGTTAATCATAACACTTCAAGGTCAAAGTCAAGGACTATGGCTCTGGAATAATACATGACTTATTCTGAGTACTATCTCTGTCATGACTCACAATGTAAAATCCTGGCTTATTGGCTCTGAGGAACAGATTGTACACCACTGCTGTATTTAGAGTTTCTTATATGAGAGTTACTGCTTGTATGTTCTCCTTTGTTTCTTTGATGGCTCAACGTATCTGCTCCTTATGTAATATATTAAATTTTGTTACAGTCTGTTATTCCCCAGTAAAGTCACTTTTGGGCTCACAGATTATGGAGAAAGTGATTGGGGGAAGGTTCAGCATTGTCACAGGTTTGTGACCAAGCAACATGCTGTTTGTTAAATAACTTTGCTGTGTCTGGCTTGTATACCTAGTGTGAAATTTTTAATTGAAACAAATCAGAGCAGCTTTCTTGACAGTCCTGCAGAGGGTGTAAGTACTGGATGCAGTGCATTTCCCACAAAATTATGGTGTTTTTTTTCCCCTTGCTGTTTCTTGAGGGAGTACTGCATTGAGAAGGAAAAAAGTGTTTGACTTAAATAATTTTTCAACTTCTTCCAGTTTGGTCAGAGGGATGGAGTAAATGCTTACAACACTTATGTTTAGCATAGCATTTATTTTATTCAATATTGAGACTTATTAATCCCAGTATTGTATTGACTGTTTTTTCATGTCCATTAATAATTATCTTTTGGCTTAATTAATCTTGATATTGACTCCAAGATAAGTCAATATTAGTCATCAAGGGCTTACAGGCAAATAAAGAAAGAATACTCCTAAACCACAAAATGTGTGCATATGAAACAAAGTGCGTTGATGATTAATAAAAACAATATTCCAGGTGAGTGCTTAGAATTCAAAGCTGTTTATGAAACCAGCTGAAGTCACCACCTTTTATGTCCCTTCCTTGTTACACTAGGTGGCTGCCTGGTTAGTGAGCTAGCTATAATAAATATAATGCAGAATCTGGTATGTCCTGGGGTATAAATTGACTGCTGAGGTTTGTTTTGGTTTTTTTTTTTTTAATTTCATTTGTTGATTTCTATATGTATTCCTTATGCTGATTCCACTTCAAGCATCAGAGTACCTGTGAATTAAATTATCAATTAAATGCCTTTAATTAAGGGCATCTCATAGCTGATGGCAACTAAGACCAGGACAGACAAGGAGTGAAAACAATTAATGCAATAGTTCCTTGCCCCAGAACATTCTGGCTTGCAAATAGCATCTACTTGAGCTTAGGAGAACAATGGTTTCTTTTGATCATAGAATCATAGAATGGTTTGGATTGGAAGGGACCTCAAAGATCATCGAGTTCAAACCCCCCACCATAGGCAGGGACAACTCCTATTAGACCAGGTTGATCAAGGCCTCATCCAGCCTGGCCTTGAACACCTCCTGGGAGGGAGCATCCACGAATCTTACTCAGTGTTTCACTGAAAAGTATAAGGGGTGAGAAAACGCTGAGCAGGGTTAAAAATAAGGATAAAGGGAGCATTACCATTGCTTAGACTTACCAGTTGGTTGCTAATAGTGGCTTCTGCTCTTAGAATTATGTGTTGTACATGTGATATCTTTATCCATTGATTTTCTTGAGTGATAGTAAATGCTTTCTTTAATAATACAGAAGCAGTATATGCAGATAACATTAACTGAAGAAGGATCCCTGAAAGGTCTTAGTTTTGAAACTTCTTCAGAAAAGTGTATGCAAAAAAAGCAAGAGAGAAATAACTCTGAAATCACAGACTGTCTCATCACAAAGTGCCAATTGAGATTATAGAGTGATTTTTCTGTTTAATTAGAGAGTAATTGAGTGAGAAATATCTGGATTCCTGAACAATGTAAGTAATCATAAAAGCAGGAATAAAAAAGTGAATTTACAATTCTTCCATTTCCAAAATTTCACATATCTGTGTCATGCTGTGGAGGGAAATAGGCAGCTCTTTATCACTTGCATGGTTCTGATCTATGCCTCCATGATGTGTAATCACAGAATTTGCACTCCATGGAGAGCCAGAGCCCAGAGAGGTATTCACAAGTATTCTTTGCAGCTGGCTTGGTCCTATGCTAATCTGGAATAGCTTGCTGAGCCAAATCATTCCAATTCCAGATAATACTCCTGGACAGTAATATTGTTAAGAAGTCGAATATCTTAGATTGTCATGTAATACCTTGATATGTCTTATCTATATACAGTTGTTTGTGAATATGAAGAATTGTGTATTTTTTAACACATCAACTTTTGTCCCAGATCTGGTGTCTAGGTAATGAGACTCGATTCCATGTCAACAAAACAGTAGATGCAGCCATTCGGTCTGTAGTAATAGGTGGCCTATATCCAGGTATTCAGTACCGTGTGGAAGTTGCTGCAAGCACCAGCGCAGGTGTGGGAGTAAAAAGTGAGCCACAACCCATAATAATTGGTAAGTGGTTGTCTGTTTTGTTGTTTTGTTTTGCCTACTTTCATAAATCACTTTTGGAAGCATAAAAATTCATGGAGCAAAAGAGGAGATTTGAATAGAGCTAGTTAGTTAGCTTCTTGCTGACCTTGTGTCTTCTCATTATGCAGAGTTCTTTCAGCCACCGGAGGGAAATACATTCCCGAGATATATGAGGAAATGCAGATTTTCTAATGAAACTGATTTAATACATTTTTTAATGGATTTACCACTTTGCTATGTTGACAGATTTATGGAACTAACGGCTCAAACCCCCTTTACCTCCTGTTCAGATGACTATCATATTGCCTTACTTGTATCACTGGTGCCTAAGGCTCTGTTCAGTTGTTTTCTGAAAATTTGCAGTCTGTGTTTCCTAGGTATCTCAAGCAGACAAACTTCCTGTCAATGAGTAAGTGGCCTCTAGTCCAAATAGAGAGCAAAAGGTAGTGCTATCATCCTTGCCTTTGAAATGACTGTTTCTTGGTAGTGGTTTCCATGCTGAATTAATTTCCTGACCTAAGGGAAACACAGATTCTGCTTCTTCTGAAATTCTTCTCAAATATAAAATATAAAGGCAAGAGCAATATGGAAAGGGTAAGAATATAAGTAGCCATAGTCAGCAAAACTGAATTGAGCTGAGCAAAGCAGTACCTGTTTTGTGTGCGTAATACAAGAATTATTTTGCTTTTATCTGAATAAGGTAGTTATTACTGAAACGGGCTTCTGTTTGCTTCTGGGTCTCTTGTTTTTATTAAATATTTTCTTTCTAGAAAATGTTGTCAACGCAATGTTCAAACCATGGAGTATTCCATTGTGGGTAGACTTTTAGAAAATGCCATGCCCTAAGCTTTGCTTAAATATTTAATGATATTCAGGTTCCCTGTGCATCAAAACAGAAACTGAGTTACACAAGCTTTTAAATATATTATCATAGAGAAAGAAATATGAGAGTGGAGGTGAAGGTAGCACTGGTTCTAGAAAAAAGCCACAGAAGTGACAAGAGGGGGGAAAAGGTTTTTTTAGAGCTGAAAACAAGAACTTGATTTTTAAAATGCAACAGACACATCATCCAATAGGCTGAATTTTGAACCTCTGTAAATAGCTGACCTTGTGAGGTTAGTCTGTCATTGCATTTGCTTTGAGCAGGACTTCTTTTTCTCATTTCACTGGGGAGTCCATCTAACTAGGCATTAAACTCACTGGGTTTGTTCCAGCAAAACCTTCACCTGTGTCTCATTTTAAGCATGTGAGTATCTTTGTGTCACTTAGAGTATTGAATTAAACTTGTATCCAAGTTCTTTACTGGATAATTCCCAGAATGCTCATCAGTGCATCTAGGTACAGACACCCTGATTTTCCTTACAAAAAATTACTGTAGTCAAGATTTAAATATGGAGAGATCTGTACCCTTTCAGGAAGAAAAAGATGTTAGGATGCAAATAAAGTGCAAAAGAAAGATGCAAAGAAAGTGCAAATTGGTATTTAGAGACTTAATTTTGCACTATTAAACTTAGAGTGATTATTTATTTGTTCCTTAAATAATTCCAGAATATCCAAGATTTTCTGGTGGCATCTTTACACATTTAAAAGACCTTTGCATGAAAAGTAGAGGAGCGTGTTTGGTCATGCAACATTGATATTCTAAAAAGCTTTACTTGGGAAAATAGAAATAAAGTTGGAGATAACAGCAATGTTGGTTAATGGTACAGCTATTATTTCTCTTCATCAGCTGGCCTGTTCACTCTTACATTCCATCATTGGCATAATAATATGAGGAACAGCTGCAAACTTTCACAGTAATAGGTACAATCGAAGCTGATGTGTCTAATTAATTTTTGGTCCAACAAATTAGTTTTGTTCTTCATTACTCTCCAATGGGAGGAAGACATTATATTTCATTATGTTTTTGTCTTCAGGAACAATGGAGCATTACAGGTCACACACTTCCCTTGTCTGTGGTCTAATTAGTTGAACTGACAGCATTGTTACAGAAACACCTGCACTATAAGAAATAGTACACTGGTACCTTAGATAACGTATCTATTACTTCTGCTTAAGTATTACATAAAGAAATACAAAATTAATTGTGTTTGTTTCCCCAAACCCCAGTGATCGTATTAATTTTACCAAACATCAGACAGTAGCATTTGTCTGCATCCATCTATTTTTCAGCTGTTGAATTCACAAGCATATGTTATTTTGACATTTAAATGAATTATTACTGTTGCAGTTGTAATTGCTAGACACTGAAGGGTAAGAACAGACAGACTTCAGAATTTGGAGACAGATTGCATCTTTCCCTAGAAGGAGAGGGAGAACATGAAGTCCACTGATAGCTCTTCTCAGGCTCTCTGCAATTTTCTCTCACATCTTCCATTCTCAAAAGGCTGGTTCCTGACCTTTAAGAAGAAAACGAGGTCTTCAGAATTTTTGGAGGCTTTAGCAAGAAGCAGTTTTTCTCTTGTGTACAAGAGTGTCTGCTCCCAAAGCCAATGTCTCTGAAGCACTTCCCTGCATGCTTTTTCTCCACGGCAGCACCACTGCCTCCAAAGCAACGCTAGCATTACCTGTTTCCTTGCCATCCTTCTGCTTTTACTTCTCCTCCAAAGGGCACAGAAATTAACTGAAAGTTAATGGCAATTAGAGCAACATCAACTCCCATGCTGATTTATACTAAAAAATCAATTGTGTGCCTGGAAGAGCATGCCTGTTTCTATTAGTTTTACTCTCAGCACTTCCTCTTTCAGCACCGGGGTGCACCGGTTGGATTGGTTCTGTTAGCAGAAAAAAAGAAGTCAGAAATCTGATAGAGGAGCCACAACTACCTTACTTCTTTTCCTTGTCACAGGTGCTCACTGGGTTTTATTCTTGCTCAGTGCATCAGGATGGGATACCACTGAACCTTTGGAGGCAGCAAGAAAATATATTAAATTACTGGAATTACAGTTGCAGCTGCCAGGCCCTGACTTTAGTAAAGCTTACCAGCATGGCCAGTATAGACTGGTACATGATAGCAGTACTGGTGTACTGTCTTTTCATACATTAGCAAGCACAGTCTGTCAGCATCCTTCTGTGGGACCTACTTTGTTTGCCGGAAGCTTGTTTTGTTTCTTGCACAGAACTACTGAAAGCAAGCCAAGCTCTAACACAGTTTCAACATTCTGTTTGCAAAAGCAAACAGTTACTGTTACTAAATATTGATGTGGTGCTGAAAGAGAGAAAGCTTAATAAAATCACTGGGAACATTATCAGTGTGATAGCAATGTAATGCAGGGCATCTCACTTCTTTATAACCCAACTTGGGGCCCAAAGCTGTGTCACAGTCCTGGGGCAGAATGAGTCCCTGTGGCAGGGACTAGGCAGGGCAAGGAAGACATTGGAGAAGTGTCCTCACTCACCACTTGACTGGTGTCAACTCTGGGTGTTCTACAAAGAGGTGTCCATGGAAATAAAACTGAAAGCATTGAACTTTTTGCATCTGCTTTAGTCAAAGAGCTTGTTTGTCTGCTTTAGGCTGAATGAAGCCAGTGTGCTGACACAGGGGCTGTTTTTTTGAAAGAAGTGAGCAATAAATTTAACCATTGCTGAATTATAGTAAAGTTATATATATCTTTTAACAGCAAGACATAGTGCAACATTCCTTTTAATAATTTCTTTTAATTGACCATTTCTGTGGTTTATTGCCATATTCTACAACAGTTATGTGTGTGTGATAAACTCTCACAGTTGAGAATCACAGTGTTTGCATCTGCTTTGTCTCATCAGACTAACTACTCTTGCAGCTTTTCTGCATGCATGCAGGCATCTGGTAATACTGCATAAACATTTTAAGGACCTAGCTATATATAAATGCTTTTACTGAAAATTAAGGATATTCCTTTCACCATGTGGGAAATTTTCCCATGTGTATGTTTTCCCATGTGGAAAATTATTATCAAATGTACATATATCTGTATGTTGGGTTTGGTTTGGGTTGGGTTTTTTGGGGTTTGGGGTTTTTTGTGGGTTCTTTTTTCTTTTTTTTTTTGGTTGTAGTTTTGTGTTTGTTTGTGGATTTTTTTGTTGGCATTGTTTTGGTTTCTTTTGGGTTTTTTTCTTTCTCCAGAAAAAGATGCTCGACACTTCCTAATTTTAAAACTAACCATTTTTTACAAGGGAAAATTCGAAGTAGAAAAATGCTGGTCCTAGACTGGCATGCTTTAGCATTTTGTGAATTTTCCATTTGTAATTTTTGTAAGCATTTGTCTTCAAGCCAGACATCAACATTTTCCTTTTAGAAAAGATTTCCTTTAAGAGCCATAGAGGGAAAAAAAAAACCCAAAACCATCGCATGCATTTACAAATTTACAGTGTTCTAATATAATATAAGGAATTTAAGGTCCTATATAGTACTTTTTGGTGCATGTCACCTTAATTTGTATGCCACATCATAATTATTTCTTGCAAGTTGATGTTAAGAATTTTTCATGCATAATCTAGGTGAAAAAAAATATCATCTGTTGCTGTGTTTGTTTTGAGGTTACAGTGAACTATGTGATTTTTTTTTTTGGTTTGTGCCAAAGCTGGTACAGTTAGGACTTACATAGATTGTTTTCCTCATAAAATAATTGCTGGAAAATTCATCTTTGCTCCAGTTGCAAATACATTTGTTTTTTTTTTCTTTTACATTTGGAAAGCCTAGGAAGCAGCAAAAGCAAAACAGTTAACTAAGAATTTTTGACAATGAAAGAAAAACCTGCCTTTTGGTGTTGTAGAGTATTTTATACTTGGATAGAGCTAATTTTTGGTTGCTTTACTTGTATTTTTTTTAAACTGATTTCCTGTGATCCATTTTGTCATCATTATATTCTGTCTATAATTAGGTAAAAACAAACCAACAAACATGTATATAGTAAAAAAAAAAAGAAAGGGCTCTGGACTTTCATCCGTTAGATTACTTGGGAGAGTGCTGTAGAGTGATCTTTTCAAATAAATGTTTGCAAAATTGCAATGGGCTATGAATTTTACTTTCTAGACACACTGGGTTTCAGGTGTGCACTGTTATTCCTTAGAGCTCTCCTACTGTGTGTAATTCTTTTGAGGTGCATTACTGGTGTTTCTTAATTTTCAATTGCATTATTTAGTTCCTTTTTAGTATGACAGAATCCAAATTAACAGCATTCTGTTGAATTTCTTTTGTGCAGGAGGTCGTAATGAAGTTGTCATCACTGAAAATAATAACAGCATAACTGAGCAAATCACTGATGTTGTTAAACAGCCTGCCTTTATAGCTGGCATTGGTGGAGCATGTTGGGTAATTCTGATGGGTTTCAGCATCTGGCTATACTGGCGCAGAAAGAAGAGGAAGGGGCTCAGCAATTATGCTGGTAAGAACAGCAACTATTTACTGCCATCTGATCAGACTCTAAGATGAAGAGAACAGGTGCTGTTAAGCCTGCTTCACACACATATTGAACGTACAGAAAAGGTGTCCTGGGTGAATTTTTGTATGTTTAAGTGTATGCTGTGAAAATGCTGGTGTATGAGAAGCTTTAAATGCATTGCTCAGTACCACATTTCATCATTATCATAAAATGTTCTTTATTTTTACATCTTCAGTGCATCTAACATTTAAAAAAAAAAAGTACAAAGAGGATTAACTTAACCTCTTAGTCCTTACTCAGAAGGCACTCTGTTAGTGGTTCTGCTCCATTTATGTATTCAAATGTGTATTAGACTAAATACTTATGAAGAAAGTTAAGAAGAGTATTTGGTCTTCTCTGTTTCCATGTCCATGCATTTCTGTGTCTTTGAAGACATAGAAATGTGCATGGGAAATGAATGGATTACTAAATCAGTGAGTCCATATCTATTGCTGGAGAAGAAGAAAGTGATTTATTAAACAGAAAAGCATGGTCAAAATTTACCTATAACAGAAGCCACAAAATGGTTCATCTTGGATATAGAACACCTTGGGATGCCCTCAGTGTGATCCCTCTTGCACTAAAAGTGTTCCTCCAGTTAGAGATTTGGGCTTGAGAACTACATTTGGAAAAATCAATACATTTGCCAAATGAAAATATTTTTTTCCTCCCCCAGTCTGGTTTATATATTATTCTGTGCTTCAAGATTCTTACAGGTTTTTAGGAAATCAGGTGAATTGCCATAAAATGGGCCACTGTGAAGCCTAATTTAACACAAAAAGCCCTCTTCTTTAAATATTGGGGTAGGTTAGGGTCTCTCGTAGCATTTAATAACCTTTAAAAAGAGAAAACTTCTTTTAAGCAAGACTTGAACAGTCAAGGTTACATCTTATTTAATACTGACATTAGATCACACTAAACTTACTCTAGTACTCTTCAATTTACAAGTTATCACATGTGAACCCAAGGACACAGATTCTCTGCATGGCTAAGAAATTCTAACAACTTGCCAAAAACCAATGTACATTCTGTGCTCACAGCCTAACAGTCCTGTGCCTCCTTACCTTGGTGTTAGCCACCATTAGACTCCTCAGTGTCCTGACTGGGCTCACTAAATCAGATGGAAACTGTTCTATGTTGGTTTTCAATCCTTCATGCTGGATTTCTTTTCCACTGGCTTAGTGAAATAAAGCTGCCCAAGAAGAAATCAGGTGAGCAGAGGAAGGAGACACCATGTCAGTTAGTCTTGGATGGATTTAGTTTCTGTTGTGGTTTCTTGGAACCTCACTTTGCATCACCACGTCACCTGTATCATTCTCTGCAAAACTTTTTGCAGAGTTTTGTTTTTTTTTTAAATTCCTTTAATATCAGTAACTTCTAGTCTCTGAGAGGTGGGGTGCTGTTATATAAAAAACTAATATATATTACACACACCTACACTTCTGTTTGTATGAAATATCAGTCTAGAGCCCAAGATTTTTCATACTAAGAAACATCTGTACTGTTATTCAGCTCTTAGGAAATAGTCCTGTACATAAACTTTAGACACAAGCCAATGCTACTTCTTCTGAGAAAAAAGCCATCTATTTAAGTTGACATGTTGGGGGAGTGGATTGAGAGCAAAGTCTTTTATACTTTAAAATGCATAGCTGTGTGTAATAATAGGCATTATAAACAGTGTGTCTCCTGCAATTCATTCCTTCTCATGATGTTTGCTGCATTGATGTGAACATTGCATTGTGGCACATGATTTCTGTCATCAGAAATATGAAATCCCTTCCAACCCTACCATTCTATGATTCTATGGTTCTAAATAGTGTATGCTTTCACAAGAAACGTTCATAATAAGACCATGCTTTGAAATTCATTCTAGCATTTACACTTCTAAGAACAGCATGTCCACACGGAAAGTCTGCAAATGTAACTATCAAAATTCACTGCTCACCTTTCCAAACATCACTTCTCATTGGCTGTTGGCTGGTTAGTGCTTGAAGCTCAGCTATTATGTCCTGCTTATGATATTCAACCATAGCTGAATAGATTCCAGAGCAAACCCATGCCCTGCAACTAGTGCTTACTATCAGGGTGTGTGACTCACAATGTGTTTGCTTTCTTGTTTTACAGTTCAGTCCTTCACCTTCACCCCTGCAGGTACTGTCCATTAGTCTGTCTCTTACCTCACCAACACATCATCACAAACATTAGCTAAGTGTTTACGAACATGTGAGATACGCAGAATTGAAACCAAATACAAGGAGGAATACTTCTGCTGCCTATCTGTGATAAAAATGTACCATTCATTCTAGTGATTCCAGTGGAACATAAAATCTACCATGTTTCTATCATTATCATTTTACATACTGCTTACTCATCTAACTCCTCAAAATGTAGTTTTGAAAGTAATTTGCAGGACAAAATGCTTGGACTAACTTAATGTAAAGAAGCATTAATTGTGTATAACTGAGTTTTTATTTTAAAGCTGAAAAATATCTTTATGGAGTTTTCGAAGATGAAATAGGAGAAATAGAACTTTTTTCCCACTTTATCTGTTAGTTACATGTGCATTGGCCTTACTGTGAGATGTTCAAACCTTCAAGCAATCTAGTGGTTAACTTGTGCACACATTATCTTTGCGGTACATTTGAAACTGAAGCACTTGTTTTTTCTCTGCCTACTCAATTCAGAGCTGATATCCTAGTTTCCATGTGTTTAATAAACTTAGATTCAGTAGACCATTAGTATAAGTGTGATTAAATACATCTGAAGAATAAACAAGGTGTGGCTGAAATAGCAGGTTGCAAGCAGCAGTCAACATATGGATAGGCAGGAAAAACAGACTATACAATTAATAGTAATAATTAATACAAATAATTCACTTCTGCTCATGCCTAAGCTCAAGATTTGAACTAAAAAATAGTTATACTTCAGTGTTAAAGTCTAAAATCCTGCCAAATCTCAGTATTTTCAAGCTGTATCTGTAAAGATTTTGCATATCACTTGGCCCTTCAGCTGCTCTTACTCAAGCTGATTTTCCTTCTGTCTCTGCCATCCAAGTGACATAGGCCAGTCTTCCTACTGCACTGGTGAACCAATCCTCATGTTTACCTAGCCAGTTGCTCACTCTTGTTTATCATCAGCCACAGCTTGAGTGTTTAGCTTAGCAGGAAAGAGCAGATGACTATTGAGTGAGATGAGTGAAGGTGATGGTGTTTGCCCCAGCAGCCTATGATATTGGGAGGGAGAAATGTCTTTGTGGAGAAGCTTAGGGGGCCCAGGAATTGCTCCTCTGTCTTCTGGGCAGGTTTGTTCAGCTTAGTGCTAGTTGTGACACAGCACATCCCACTCTAAATGCTTTACTTCTTTTACTTTGTGATACAACCTAGGACTTTTTTCCATAAAGGAAATAAATGCAGCTTTACATTTGGTTCCAACGATTATACTACTGTCAACTGTCTGTAAGTGTGGGGAGTTTTTCCTATTGTCTATGTAGCATACATTGGCAGGACACAGGGTTGTGGTGGAGTCACACTGACTGTGCATGATTCGGTGCAGTTGATCCAGATGTGCTAGGAAACTAGGGTATGTCAGATGCACTGCCAAAAATTTGTTTTTTTTAAAAGGAATTTTGATAACACATGAACTTTATAGAACTATAATAACACATAATTCTGTTTCCTGGCCTATAATGGTTTCTGGAAGCTCTGAGAACCTACATCATCCAGTAGTAAAATCCAAAAGAAATATCGTTATTAAAGTAAAAAATAAACAAATACTGTTTTTAGGGAAGAACATAGTTCATTTTTGTTTAGCTTTATACCCAGACTTCCCTAAGAAACACTGTTATCTCTCTACTTTTTGAATTTGCCATTTGTAAAAACATTTAGACAAATATACTGGTGGAGGTTTGATGACACAACTGTTTATTGTTCTCTTCAAAGTTATGATGCATCAACAGTTTGTTTTCAGAACTAAACACTTAGGCAGTGATATGTAGCTTCCAGAATCTCATCAGAGACAGCTGTCAATAAAGTTTTGCTAAAAATTAATTTATCCCTATATACTGAGATTTTAGCAGGTGTACACTTTTTATTCAAACATCTGCTTTAAGTTCTTCCTTCAAAAAGTTGCAGAATGTGTAGATATTAGTAACAAAAAGAATTGAATCTATTAGTGGAACTTTCATTGAATCTATTAGTGGAACTTTCATATACTTGCTCTATTTCAGACACAAACCAACCTGCTAGTTTTTTTTTTTTCATTTTTTCTGATGTAAAAGGGTTTTGTTTTGGATTTCTTCAGTTATACTTGCATACATGTAGAACAGTGAACATAGTTGTTTAAAAGTCTATATTGTGTGGTTCTATGCTTACATGTTAAAAATACACTTTTTGGTTGCTTTTAGGTTATGCACTGGGATTATTTGTTATTTGTATTCTGCTATTATGGTCTTAGGTATAATTTTGATATGTGACTATACTGCTGTAACACTGTGTAGGAGAAGAGCAAACAGCAAATGTCACTCAATTGGTAAAGATTTGTGCCAGAGAAAAGTAACTGATAGAGTTAAACTCCTTAAGCTTTCTGTCTTTGTGAAAATTTTTATAAGCACTGATCAGTTGCTCAGATGATCATAAATAAAGGGACATTGAAAATTGTAGCTAAATATTTTTGCTTCTTTTTGGTAGAAGTGACTCCAGTAGTTACTGAGCCAGAATTCTGTACATTCTCCACTTCCTTTCCCTGATCATGGCTCACCAGGCATTGATTAGCAGCACTATCAGTATTACAAAACATATGATCTTCAACTGTGTTTGTTAGATTACTCCTGTAAGTAGTAGTGTCTTCCTTTGCAGCTGTACAGGAAGCACGCATTTTCAAGACCATGACTTATTATCAGCAAAACTAAACCTGGCACAGAGATAGTAAATAGAAATGTTATCCCTTTTCAGTCATCTCTTCTGTGATATAAAGGATAGATTGGTCTCACTTTTGTGACCTTGTATAAAGGTGAAGTACTGCTGCACTGGGGTGTTTTGTATTTTTGTGGTTACCCTTTACTCAGATTGCCTATTGCGTATGAACATGCACTGTGGTTGCCTACATAATGCAAGAAAACGTGAATGACACAAAAGCAACATCTGACCACTTCTCTTACACAAGTACTTACACAACAAAGGCATGGAATCCTTTTGCAGAAATAAGAGACATTTCATTTATCTGCTTATCTTTCCTGTGCCCTCAAACTCATTGTTGTGCTAGTACCCACTCACTTGAATACTCAGGTGTTTTCAAGTGTCTAGGCCATCAGTCATGCAAAGATGTAAATATCTGTTTTCACTTACAAGCAGGAAAGCTTACTTAGTGACTAGTGTTCCTTGGGATTAAATATTTCATGAAACTGAGTAAACAAAAACCAAATAAAAAAAAATAGAGAATTACAGAATGCTACACATTTTATGTGCAACTCTTGAAACATCCAAAGGTAGACAGAAGATTTGATGGAATTTTTATATGCTGATTATCTGTTTTGAGTTAATGCTTATTAAAAGAGGATTAATCTACATTTATATTTGAGGAACAGCTTATCAGAAAAGGAATGAGAGTTGGCTGGCAACATTAAAGTTTTCATTTGCGCTAGGAAAATGTGGCCTAGTAGAGATAGGCATACAGAAAGCTTTCTAAAGCCTTCTTGCCTCAGAATGTCAACTTAGTATACTTTTGTATTTTTCCAGTTCTAGCAGGCATGAAGATTAAGTTTAACCTTGTCAGATAGTATTAGTCAATGCTTTGGGTACCTCCTTGTGTGTTTAATAAAAAGCCTGTGAAAAGCTCCTTAACGGATGCTGTTCTTCATACAAATATATACATAATAATTTCCTTAAATATTTATGCATTTAAAATGCACTTTGGATTATATTTCTGCATTTTTTACAGTTCTTGAAGTATAAGCTGGTGGGAATTCCTTCAAAATCTCTCTATGCAGAGGTTATTTTTTCATCTTCTTTTGAAAACCAATCTCATCCCTGCAGGTCTTCAGCCTTTCTAAGAACATTTATCAGATGCAAAGACTGCTGAAAGAGCTTTTTTGCTTCCTCTGTGATAAAAAGCAAGGGAGATTGGTGGGTCAGCGACAGAAGCATCCTTCCCTTCCTCCTCTTACATCGCCCCTTGAAATTGCTCTGCTTCTTTTTGAGTGGAGATAGGATGAATAAAGCCAGCTGTCTGTATGTTTTATTTTAACAGTGACATCTACAAGCCTGCATTGCATTAAGTATGCTCCTATTCAGGCGTTTAGACTTGTTTGTAATTGCAGAAATCAAAAACTGCTGACAAAATGTACAGCAGAAATGATAAACATAGTGCTTGTGTTGGCAGCCTGACCATATCTTCTGTTGTTAGCTGTCTTTCTTCTCATAGTATTGATGCTAAAAGAAAGGCATCTTCTCTATTCAGCCTCAGGTAGCCCATTTATGGACTGCATTGTGTTTGTTGGGTTTTTGTATTTTTGTTTTTTTGGGTGTTTTGTGTGTGTGTGTGTGGTTGGGGTTTTTTGTTGGTTTTTTTTGTTTGTTTTTTTCTGTACCATCTTGATGACAGGTCCATGTTTCAAGAGGAATTTTGATTAACTTACTTCATATTACGAAACCTTTTCCACCAAGAATAATAGTTAAAATACTTTCTTGTTAATTTTCTCATTAAAATTATAACCATCTGTGCATTGGTATACAGGGAGGAAGGTAAACAAAAGAAGCTGTGTTCCTTCCTAGTCTCATACACATCACATAATCCAGGCACAATCTTCCCTGGGAAAAACAATGTCACTGCAAGATGAATTCTTTTCTTAATGAACTAAGCTGAACCTTTCTTATAAAAGGTGTTTCTACTGTGAGAGTGTAAGGCTATTTAATGTAGGAAAAAAACAAACAATTACTACAACCAGGATACACAGAAGACAAAAGAGTAAGTCCTGTGCTGTTTCTTTACTGTTTCTTCTCAACAAGCTCATAAACTATATCCAATCTACAGCAATTATGGCTCTAGCAAAGAGGTTCCAATGTTACATCTTCTTGGTTCTCACAATGTGCCTTGGTCCATACCTTAGTTCGTATTTCCACAGAAAATAAAATATGTCTGGCAAACATTGCTGCAATCTCCTATTAGATCCCCCATTTTAGCTTTGCTTTGTAAAGGTGTCAGGAAATATAAATATTTTGAAGACAAAAAAAATTCTTTGTTTTTCTTTTTTACCATATGACATGCATAGCTAAAGTCTTACACACCTGTGCATGCTATACAAGTGGTGACAATATTACTTAAAAATTATTTCTGGTAGATAACAGTCTAAGCAATATCCTTAATCCCAATAATTCCTCAGAAAATATGCATGAAATTCCCTTCAAACTGTGAACTTCATTTATAAGTATTGTTCTTGAATGTCCCTTTGTTTCTCCTTTTCCTCATTTCTTGTCACTTTGACAAATCCAGGAAGGTGGAGAAATGGAATATTAAATTGAAAGGGAGCAGGAGAAATTCAACAGCATCCAATGTACTTTTGACCCACATAGTAGGGGAATCTTTACTTATTCACACATGATATCTGGAGCACTTCAGATTATTCACTGCATCGAGCGATGCAGTCATTTGACAGAGTGACAGAATCATGACATTCGAAACAACATGAATAAAAGTAGCATCAACTCTAAAATTAATTAACTGCAATGGTTTACCATGTCTTCTTTTTCAAAGCAGACTTTTACATAATACCTCCCATACTTGCATTTTTATTTTATTTTCATTGAGCGGCTTGATTATATCCTTTCAAAATTCAACTGTTAACCATTTCTATGTGACATATGACTGCAGTGGTTTTCTAATATTGATATTAGTCTATTCTACAGTGAAGGGTAATTAATCACCCTACTTAAGCAGTCTTCTAGTAGCACTTCCAAAGGGATCACTTTTGTCCCTTTGACTGAATGTAGACTATGAAATTATCCTAGGAGTTAAGGTAACAGAAGTATTTTCCCAGTGGATTTATGTCATTGCTAATTTTTTTTAATGGTCACAACACTTCTATTTGGTGTAGTAATTTTGTCTGATTAGAATGGTGTATAATAGAAAGCCTAATCTTGCATTAGTGTAGTCTGGACTAATATTTGGGAAATCTTAAAAGTACTCTGGGAGCTGTAATTTAATAATGGAAGTATCTGTCTTACAAAGGTAAATAGTATTTCCAAACCAAGACCTAATTTTATATTAAACTGGCCACAGACTCTGGGTTTACCTATATGGCCTTGAAATGTAATCCTGTTAAAAAAAAAAAAGATAAGGGATACACTATTTTTGATCAAACACCTGTGAACAGAACTATGAAAGCAATTGTTTCCCTGTGAATATATCCTTGGTACCCGCCATGACAAGACTGGAAACACCTTTTCTTTCCAGTGATACTAGTTTGTAGGCATTTATGTGTGGATGCTGTTTCTTATACTGTACTTCTCATGGAAATGGTGCAGCTGCACGCTATTTTTTTTTTTTTTTGCCACTTCAGCTCTAATGGAGCTGCCACCTCTTTGTTTTTGTCCTGGGAAATGGCATATTTGTGTGGTGACATTATATTTCTGAATTATGACATGATGTTATTAACTCACTGGTGCAATATCACTATGTACTGAAGCAAAAGCATGCCAAGAAAACAATTTCATCACATGGATCTGTCTTGCAACACAAAGTCATATGAAGGGGCCTGTAGTAAATTCAGGCTTCTTGCCCAAGCAGCTCGTTTGCCTTCCAGGCTACAGAACAAATTGATGTTAATCATTAACGTGCTGTGATATCCTAAACCAATTGTAATCCTGATGTGTTTAATCTTTTTCTTATAATTTCTATACTTTATTATGTGATAGTGCCGTAAGGCCTCCGATTTGGATGTTGAACAGTTTAAATTGTTACTTTTAATTATTACTAATTGATTTTTCCCTGTCTTATATGTGTGTGCGTGCGTGTGTGTGTGTTTGTTTTGTTTTCCCCAACCAAAACACAGTCACATTCCAAAGAGGAGATGGAGGACTAATGAGCAATGGAAGGTATGTTTCTTTGTATAAAGGTCTTACTGTTACTATTTGTTTTTAAAATTAGAGATCTGAAAAATGCTATAGATGATACACTTGGGTAGTAACTGATCATTGGGAGGACCGACAACACTAGGAGGAGTTAAGTAGCTTACCACAAGGTTTAATGACCTATCTGTTGTGCACTTTGAAAGAATCAAGCCCAGATGTTTCATATCTCCCAGATGCCCTGGAAGAAATGAGTAGTAAATATCACAAGGAATGTGTTCATTTGTTACCAGGATGTTTATTGCATTAATTAGACATTAGCAAATGAAGTCGCTGTTGTTTAAGACTCCTTATTGGCTCCCCCTAAATTGCTGTGAGTGAACAATTACACTTAATCGATCATGAAATAAATGATTCATGGATGATGAATAGGCTGTAGATTGATAGGACTGGATTCCACAACTTTGGCCACTCAATTGAAATTGATAAAAGCTGATAACAGGCCCATATATCCTCATCTATTTTCCCTTTGCCAATATGGAGATTGTAATTAGGCCCTGGTAATAACTTCCAATCTCTCATTTAATCAATATTTTAGCAAAAAGAGATTAGGCCTAATGAGAGCTGGTAGATGTGGCAAGAAAGAGGCTGGATCTTCTTATTGCCGTTTCCATAGAAACCAATGTTTCTCTTAGGGATTGTACCAGGCAGGAGTCTATAACATGCAATGATCGGAGATGTTGTTCCAACTTCATGAGTGCATTAATAACGTAGAAGAGCTGCAGAAGTGTGGATGGTTTTTGTTTTCATCTGAGGGAAGGAGCTATCTACAGGAAATGATTTGTTTTCCCTGTTAAATAGAAATGCAAACAATCCACCTGCCTTGCTAAATTTTTGACTGTTTATCCTGCAGTGAGAGAGATACGGTGCCTTACGGCCTGAGTGTACCTTCTATTTCAACATACTCACTGTTTAATACTACTCTCATAACTGGGAATTACAGGGATATAAAATCCATACGGTAGTGGCAGATAAAGATAGCTGTGGACTTTCCATTAATCCTACTCAAACCTGTTTGCCTCTAAACCATCCAAGAGTGCTCAAAGAAAGAGTTACCAGCCTGTAGATGACAGGCGTGCATTTAGGATGCAAGGGAAGGAAGAAATAGTAGCCCAAAGTCCTGGAAATGGCTGATATGGAGCAATCAGTTTGAGTGATGGCTCCCTTGAGGTGGTAATTTATCATGCAGCCCTGTTGTAGGTCCCATGATGGTGCTGCCTAACCTCTCTTTCACACGGAAAACGGAGTTCATTTGAATTCTGGCAGAATCGCGATGGATGCCTAGTCCCACTTCTACTGACAAAGTTGATTTGTATATAACCTTAATTAACTACTCAAGGTCTTTAAATCATCAAAGGCTACACAATTTTAATTTGAAATAAATTAAAGTCTCCTAAAATATTTGCTGCCTATGGTGCTAGGAGAACAGTGTGATATGGTCTCTTCAGTTGCTGGTTATCTCACAGATATTTTAATTTCACAAATATGTGTGCATGTGTGTGTATATATATATATATATATATGTGTATGTATATTTTTTTTCTTATTCTGCTTCAGTCGACCAGGCCTGTTGAATGCAAGTGACCCCAGTTATCCTTGGCTTGCAGACTCTTGGCCTGCCACAAGTCTGCCTGTAAACAACAGCACTACTGGACCAAATGATCTTGGCAATTTTGGTCGTGGAGGTAGGTTTCATTTTTTCAAGTCACTGTAGACTATACAATAAACTTCTGTTAGTCATCTATGATGAGTACAGTGTAATAATTTTATCATTATAGTCCTTTCTATGGTTGACTCAAGATTGTACTTAAAATGTTCTTTTTTGCTTTCTCTCTTTCTACTTCTTTAAAATGTAGATCTAGTGTGTGATTTACTCCACCACTCACAGTGGTGAGACAGAGTGCTTATCATCTCAAGAGACATGTGCTTGTTTCTCAGACCCATCTGTGCTTGTGTAGACAGAGCAAATATAGTGAAGGATAGAGAATGTCTGTAAGACATCCTGGAGGATACAGGAGGGAATGTTCCTTTAGCAGGACAGAAAGTTACTGTCACCTTACCCATCTCTTTCCTGCTGAGGGACTACTCCCAGTCTGTAAGACTTTAGAAACCAGTAAGGTGACTACCAATCACCCTGGAAACTCAAAAGTTTAGGCAGGCAGTTCTAACATTGCCTTTAAGAGTGAAATCCACATTATGTCCTAGATACACAGTTGAGAGCAAGACTGTGAATGGGAAGCACAGGTCTGGACTTTTTAAGGCCACAAAATGGTACCTCATCTTCTGAGGCAGCGAGTTTCCCTCAGGAAGTACTTCAGCATAATTTCATTTATTGCAAGAGTTGCAAAACAAGTTGGATTTTGGAGAGTTTTGGGGAAAGTGTCCAGTGGGAAATGTTTGTTCATCTTTGGTCTGAAATATAGTGTGGTTTTTTTGCTATGACAACTTGGTGGGAAAATCACACTCGACTTTTAGTTGGTGATTACGGCCCTTTGTTAAATGGTTCTTTAATAGTTCTTTGGGTGGTTTAATCGAGGTGAAAAATGTAATCCCTGGTTGTATTGAAAATTCCCAGAATATTCGGAGAACCTCATCTTATTAGTAAGAATGAGTGAATATTCTTGTCTGATGGGAAGTTATGCAACTTTCCTGTCAAGTGTGTGAAATTGTATAATTCTCCGTTTTAAAACAGATGATACCACTTCATGTGCCAGAAACATGCTCTCAAAGACAGGTGTATGTGTGAGTACTTAAGAGAGAAGCATTTTGCTAGTTTTTACTTCTGTGAGTCTGCACAGGCAACACAAGACAGGTTAAGCTGGACTTACTTTGTTTTATGCATCAACAACACAATTTATTTGCTAAACTTTAATCCTTTTTATTTTTATTAAACCAATTATGGAGAAGAAAAACCTTCCTGTTGTAGGTGAAACGCTAGAAAGATAGGACTGTGCTTGTCTTTCACATCTCGTGCTTCATTTGTGCATAGATGCTTTTATGATTGTGTACTGACCCTAAAAAGGAATTTGGATATATGCAGATAGATAATAATAACCTGATTTTCAAATATAACCTGTACTTTGCATCAGTTGTAATGGTTTTGCACCTACAATTTATCTGCCAATATAAATTAATTCAATTAAGGCATTTTAAATACTTGATTGTGACCATTTCCCCATTGTTGTTGTCTGCAAAAAAAGATCACTCTGATAGACCCAAATTTAAACTCTGTTTCTGCAGTCTCTCTACTGAGCACTTGTTATTGCCGTATTTATTGCTAATATTATGTCGTTGCCCTGAGACTATGGATAATATTAGAGCCCATATTAAAACATCCACTGTTGCACACATAAGTATAGCAGAAAATAGTTCTGTGGTCTAAATGTTGATCCAAGGGAAAAACAAACCAAACAAAAAAACCAAAACCAACCCAAACAAAAAACAACAAACAAACCAACACTCCTACACTAACACCCCCCCTACAAACCAACACTCAAAGGAAAACCCAGTGTGAGGAGGTCGTGGCATCATATCTCATTGACAGAAAAGTCCTGAGACAGTGAGAGAACAACTGTATTCCTTGAGGTTGTGCAAAACCCATGTCTGAGTCTGGAACTGAGCTTAAATCCTTGTCTGGATGGAAAAACCATCTTTTTTTTTCTCTGAGGCTTAATGTTTGTACAAATGTCTGTTATACCTAGTATAAGGTCTGAGCATCCTAACTACAGGAGTATGCATTGCCTTAAGTATGATCTACCAGTTGGAATCCATATCTGACATACAACTATAAAAATAGTATATAAATGATGTGCTCTTCTAACAAGTAAATACCAGAAGTAATCCAAGTTTTCAGACTCTAAATAAATAAATAAAATGAATATTCTCTTGATATATTGACCTCTGTGAGAGTAGGAAGAGAGTTATCTGCTGAGCTGTGGTTGGTTCTCTTTGGGACATCATGGCAGTCACTATTACATTCTTCACACCTCAGTTATCACAGCTTCTAAATCTAGTATTCCACCACCAAAAGTCACTGCAATGTTCAGTAAGGAGAGAGACTGCCAATTTAACTGATTAAAGGTACAAATTGCAGTATGCGATAAGATTCAAAAGATGTAGAAAACTCAACAATACTTAGTTAAATATGCTGTACTATTTTTCAGGTAAACATACTAGAGTATTTGAGCAAGTTGTTCTCCATTATCAGCACTTTGTCATTTTAAGAGACTGATCACTTAAATCCCTTCAGAATAACAAATTTTCTTTCACGTATCAGAAACAGCTTGGTTTTGTTGGGGTCTTGTTGAAAAGAAGAAATGCAATAGGTAATGTCAAAAAGAAAATCAGACAAGCCAATGTATAATAAAACTTCAAGTCAGTCAAGGTGATACCCTTAAAAAATTACTTTAAGAGCTTTGGCATCCATTTAAGAGTTTTGCTATGTATCTGCTGGGAGAGTTTCCTCTGTGATTTGTAGATTCACTCCTTTCATCATTTCCTTGAAGCCCAGACAGTTTCATTGGTTCTGACATGTAGCGAACAATTGAAAATGTTCTTCAGTGGAGAAATAGTCCTAACTTCACTTTCACAGTTGAAGGTATGGGGGGGAAAAAAGATGGTTTTAGGCAGTGAGACGTGAAGGACAAGTGGTAGGCCTGTCACAGATGCTGATAGCTTGGCTATGGTTGTACATCATCTTCCCTTCGTTGGCTCATGGACCTGTCTCAGCTGAAATGCAAACGTGCAAAGTGACACATTTATTTTTCATCTAAAACCTTGATACTTTCAGACTTCCTGTGCATCAATGATTTGTTTCATTCCCCTATGTTCACCACAGATGTGCTGCCACCAGTGCCAGGGCAAGGAGATAAAACCGCTACTATGCTTTCTGATGGAGCCATTTACAGCAGCATTGACTTTACCACAAAAACTAGTTACAACAGTTCCAGCCAAATAACGCAAGCTACACCATATGCCACCACCCAGATACTGCATTCCAACAGCATCCACGAGCTGGCTGTCGACCTACCTGATCCTCAGTGGAAAAGCTCAATTCAACAAAAAAATGACCTGATGGGATTTGGTTACTCTCTCCCAGACCAAGGCAAAGGCAACAATGGTGATTACAGCTCTTTTTTTCCATAGCCCTTGGCTCTATATTGTATCATTTATGCATGGATTAGAAAACGTTTTTAGTGTGTTGGACACTGTTCATATTTACTGTAACTAATGCTTACAAACCTTGCATGTGTGCTGAACCTCACACAACCACAAAATAGATTGTTCTGTGCTTTTAAGCCTCTTTGTCTTGTGCTAATCATCAAGCCATCTTCCTTCCATTAGGTTAGGGTAGGTATACATACTAAAAAAAAAAAAAGGCAAGCAAACTTGCTCCCCCACCGCATCTGCTGTTGACTTGCTAACTGCATGTGTTGCATGTGCTTGTGCTGTCAACTAATCACACAATGCCACTATGACCTTTGCCCTTTAACCCTTAGCCTTGCTTTACATCCCTGACTACCGCGTGGCTGAGGGATTGGCTAATAGATTGCCACACAACCAGTCACAGGATTTCAGCACCACCAGCTCCCACAACAGCTCTGAAAGGAGTGGCAGCCTCTCAGGTTGGTTCCACTGCTGTGGGTGGGTGAGGGACGGAGGGGTGTTGGTAAGCAGCTCACCAAAGAGGCAGAAAACCTCCCAGGTGCACTTTGCAGATAGGTATGAGGATGCCCACCCAGCATCAATGAACAGCACCGTGTTAGCCTCTACTGGGAAAAGAAAATCCTTTTGCAAAACTGCTTTGGAGATACTGGAGAATCCTCCCAACCAGCATGTGTTGGCGCAATTGCAAATCTCGCTTTGTCACATCCTTTTCCTGACAGCATAGTTCACAGAACAAACATATTTCCACATCAGTCATCAGTTTATAGATCTACATACCCTGAACTTCATGAGGAGATTAATATTATTGTTGAGTTGTTACAGATTCCCTGTTCCCACAAGGTGTTTCTAAATGCTGTTTTTCAGTGAAGCAGCACAGAAATAAATGTAGGGCTCTGGAAGATGACTGGGGTTTCAAAAGTTGTGCCAAATCTACATAAAAACAGAATGTAAATTTCATGTGTGTGCTGCATGTCATATTGGAAACATGTCACATTTTCACTGGATGAAAATGATTGTAGTACATGTGGTTGTGTATTATATTTAAACACACCTTTCCCTTGATTTCTTTAATTTTGCTTACTTGTTGCTTATGTTATGTATAACTATGCCATTGTTTTCCAAGATAAAAACTGGTAAGCCATCAGTTGAAATGAAAGTTTGGTATTTCCCTTCTCAAGTGTGAGAAAGCTGAAAGTGACTTACGTTTCAAATTCATACTATATCCATAGCTTTTTGAGCAATTGTAGCCATAACAGATCAACCCTAGAAATGGCTTCATAATGTCAATTTAAATGGCTATCCAAACTGAATGTTGAGATTAGAAACCTATCATCATTGGCCTGTAACTCAAGTAAAGAAATGCTTTTGCAAGTTTTTGTGTTCTTATGGAGAATATTAAGTGATTTGAATGAGATCAAAAAATAGGCTTATGGCCTCAGACTAAGTTCATGTGGTGCTTCAAAAAAGGTTCTAGTTCCTTGCATGAGAGGTGCATTGGCAAATAGGTTATTAAATGAACTTACTTCTCTGGCTGCACGAAAATACAAAAATTGATATACTGAGGTACATGTGCCAGTTATGAAAGGGCAGAATCACACTTCAGATGTGTTGACAGCTACAGCTGCCTGAGAATTTTCTCAGGAAATACGAAGTTTCATTGGAAAATTCCAGTTGACGAAAAGTTGAACTTTGAACAAATATTTCAGGTGAAGCATAATTAGTGTACTGTTTCTTGGTTCAAAGTAGATTTTATGATGGTGCACAAAAACTTCCAGTTTATCCAGTCTTTCTATGGGCAGGGCACTCCTGTTGTGATCAAAGCAGCTCACACCTGGATACCTCAGCGTTCACATGAAAGTCAGACTATTGGACTGCAGAGTTAGTATTTTGCTCTCCCTTGATCACTAATTATATTTTTAATGCAGCTAATTATGTCTGTAATACATGAGAAACTAGGGGAGACCTTCAAATAGTCTGATAATTAGAGCATCGCTGCAGTCAGAGACCAGCTTTGATTACATAGTCCCCATCAGGATGAGCAGGGACTTGTTTTCTCCCTTCTTTGGTTCATACTTGGAGTATTACTTATTATTCTGATTATGTTTCCATCTCTCTCACATGAATATCACGAGAAATCCCACTGTGGAATGGAAAATAGCTAGAACTTAACTGCCTTTCAAGGCAGGGAAATTTTGTGACTGTACTTTGCACAGCTCCCACCTCATGTCAGTTCTGTGATCATCAACCCAATTGGTGAATTATTTTTCCAGGATTTGATTAGTCTAGAGTTTCAAACAAAATAATTGAATTTTAGTATGAGACATTGAAGCATAAAGCATCATTGCTATGGGGAAACAAAACTTCAGTGCAATGGTTTTCAAGCTGTATCAAGCATAATGTATTAGGTGTCTGTTGCACTAGTCTGACAATGGAATAAGTCTGTCCATGGAGTCATAAATCCCTTGCACATCTGTATGGTGTAAGCTGCTTTCCCTACCAGTAATGACCTCGGTGTTTCTTCTATTGCTTCATCAGAACAGTTCTTCAACTCTTTGTCACTCAGCTCCACTATCTTTAACCTGTCTCTCCAAACCCACCCTAAATCCACGACTCCATACTAGCCCCCCACATATCCAACCTCCATTTGATCAGTATCCCAAGATGACTAAGATGCTACGCTTTCAGAATTTTCCCTTCAACAAATCTGTAAGGTGATGTTCTCTGCATTTCTCTTCTGTGAGCATTCCTATTTTAATTCCCCCAGCAACACACACAGACACTCATGCATGTGATTTCCTCCCAAAGCAGCCCCTCTCTCCTTAGCTCTTGCTGGCTCCTACTCCAGCTGACTTTCAAGAATTCCCCCATGCCTCACAAGTTAAATTAATGTACTTCCTTTGTACTGCTTTGTGACCCTATTTCTAAGTCTATTTTCCACCATACCTATGCTTCGAAAGTTTCTTTTTCCCTCCAAAAGGTTTATCTATTTGTTCCTCCACTGCCACCATCACTGAGGTTTCTTTTCTACTGATTGAGATGTTCTTTTCCTTTTCAAGAAATCTTCCCTCTCTGTCAGGCTACAAAAGGAGGGAAGAGCCGGTCTTGCATCCTAATAAATGGAATGTCAGCTCAGTTTACACATAGTAAATGTCGGGATCTTGGCTGGACGTATTTCAAATGCTCCAAGACAATGAAGGAAGAGCTCTGGTCTGGAATTGAGTAGTGGAAAGCAAAGTCTTGGTTGCTGCCAGCCAGGCTGATTAGAAATCTTGCTGGACTTGTCTGTCTCTAGCAGCCACAATAGGAGATGAAAAGAGAAATCTTGGCTATTTCTGAATCATAGAATCACCTTTTTCTTCCCTCTATTTGTTCCTATTTTGGTCCAGCTGACATTTGGAGATAGCAGAAGAAAGCCACTGTTGCTCAGACAAAAATAGAGACATATGCTTGTCTCTTTTGCTAGAATTGCACCTCCTTATGGATGTCTCAATGCCTAAAGTGAAAGCCAAGGCAAAGAGGGTGGTGCCTGCTAGTGCACACTGTGCCACCTTACCTGACAAGTCAGTTGTGACTTTTTTGATGTATTGCTGTTGAGAATTTTTTATGTGGTTATAAGGGGTTTTTTTGTTTGGTTTGTGTGTGTGTTTTGGGTTCTGGAGCGGGTTTTTTTGTTTGTTTGTTTTGTTGTTGGGTTTTTTGGGTTGGGATTTTTTTGGGGTTTTTTTGTTTGTTTGGTTGGTTGGTTGGTTTTTGGGTTGGAAGTTCTGAATCAGCTAGAGACATCAGAGGGTAAAGTGCATTAGACTGTGCTTTCAGCAGCAGGCAAGACATGAATAGCTGCCAGCTGGGTACCCCACTGAAAAAGCATATGACAAACCATTCTTCCATTCAACAATCCTGAAAGTTTGAAAGCCACACCAAAATGGCAATAAATAGGTAGGTCTAGAAACAGTCAGGAGATGAGAAATCTTCCTCTTAATTCCTTACAAGAAAAAAAAAAAGGCCAAAATAAGTGGAACAAGAGGGGTGAGAAATTTCTCTGTAAGATCACCTTCCCCCACAAATGAAAGTAGCTCAACTGGAGATGTATGTACAAACACAAAAAGAGAAGATGACTTAAGCAAAACGCATTGCTCGCTTCAGTTCTACTAGCCTCTTCCAACAGACTTGTACATCAGAAACAGAACCACTTCTCTACAGTGGCAGAAGATATTTGAATCCTGTGAGAGAGAGTCCTCAAACATTGCAGATGACTTCCTGATGTTCTGATAATGGAAACTTAGTAAATAACTGTAAATTTCTTTTTGTTTTGACAATTTACACTTGCCATTCTGTGTGGAAGATACTGAATCCGAGGACAATTTTGGTTTGATTGTGTCCTCAACTTTCGAGTTTTCTGCAGGAAAATGATTACTGTAAAACAGTGTTAGAAACACATTGGATTCTTACATGTGAAATAATTTGCTATATTTTTATCCATTAGTGAATTCTAGAAGTTATAAACTGTACATGAAGAAATAAGTAAATATATTCTAGACACAACAAAATGTGTCTTTCCTTGATTGTGCACTAATGTGGTGCAAATATATGAACTTTTAAAAAAGAATTGGTTTTCAGCAATTATGTAGTATATTTTTCCATTCCATTCTATTATTATTTATATTTAGACTAGATGTCAGGAGGAAGTTCTTTACAGTGAGGATGGTGAGACACTAGAACAGGTTGCCCAGGGAGGTTGTGGCTGCTCCCTCCCTGGAGGTGTTCAAGGCCAGGTTGGACGAGGCCTTGAGTAACCTGTACTAGTGGGAGGTGTCCCTGCCTATGGCAGGGGGTTGGAACTAGATGATCCTTGGGGTCCCTTCCAACTTTACCATTCTATGATTCTATGATAACCTTGTCAAAACATTTGTATGTTGACACTGATTCTACTGAGATATAAATACATCTTTTTGGGATGTGCCATCTGGAATAATTCTTTCAAACAAAATGTAAATAGCTAGCTTTTTCCCTCATGTTATATCTCTAACATTTTAATTTTCTTTTTGGATTTGCAGGTGGTAAAGGAGGGAAAAAGAAGAAAAACAAAAATTCTTCCAAACCCCAGAAAAATAATGGTTCAAACTGGGCCAGTGTTCCACTCCCACCCCCTCCCGTACAGCCACTTCCAGGCACAGAGCTGGAACACTATGGCGTGGATCAGCAAGAAACAGGGTAATTCTTTTTCTTTTTCTTTTGAAGAAAAATTTGTGATTTACAGACAGGACTTTTTAAAAAAAAGACAAACTTGATAAGTGACAATATCATTCTGTTTTCTTAAAAAAACCCACTACCACAACAACAAGAATCCTATAGACTTATTCAAGGATATGAAGGAGGAATGTTTTTATAACTTCTCTTGATAGAGACTGAAGATGGAAATAAAAGTGACCTTGCTGCATCATCATGTAGGGGCTTCTCTGCTTGTTTGTGCTGAGAAATATCTTGCTTCACGTGTAGTTTAATTGAATTCTGTTGTAACTGCTTGCAGATGATGGGACTCAGAGTGAGTGAAGATGATGCAACCTGGCTCCCAATTATTTTTTCACTGCTTTTACGTTTAAAAATATTGCAAACAACTGGAAAAAACAAACAAACAAACAAAAAAACCCCACATACCAAACAAAAAACCCCAACCAAACTCACACTACATTGGGTTAATTTTAAAAGATCCACCGGTGGATAATAATCTTCTCATCTTTTTTTTTTTTTTTTTTTTGAAGAAATTTCACAGTTGAAGGCATGCTATTTATAGGCATTTTAAAATTATTTAAACAACTCTCAAGTCTCTGGAGCTTTGCACTTATTTTTAATAACTTAAACTGTTCTCAAGGATACAAAAGTTACACAAAAAGCAATAAATGAGTGAAAAAGAAATTTTCTGCACAGAGAATAATCATGGAATACTTTTTATAAAGTTCAATTGATACTAGGAATCAAATTCTGGAGGAAAATTAGAATATACAGAAAAATAGTTTACTGTAGTTTACAGAGGCCAACTCTGCTGGAGCCTTTGTGAATCATTGTTTTGTCAGGGACAAATTTCTGTCTGTTTAAATACATGGATTAATCAATATATCCTAAGGATCAAACATGTTTTAAAAATCATTCTAATAGCTTTACTGAATACAAATATTTCAAGTGTCATCTGTTGTAGGCATAAATTGATCAGCACTACTTCTGTAATGAAAATTAGAATAATTAAGTATTAATATTTGAGTTTATACCAAATCCATCAGCACTTGAAATGAATAACTGTAAGTCAGTGTAGTTCCTTTTAAAATAGGGGCTCTTCAGGCTATATTAGAGTTAGATTTTCAAAACAAATATAAGGCAAAATGAATAACCTCACTGATTGTAAGTCTTGTTTATATATGAAGGGAAAAAATGCATATAATTATGGTTTTTAGTCTTCCATAAAATCTAAACTAAATTTAAAATTATGACACCATATAATATTTGTCTTTATCAGTTAAAACACGTGCAGCCATTAAACTAAAATTATTGTACTTTAGAGGACAATCAACTTGGACTTTCTTTCAGGACAATGAAATAGCATAAAAGGTAAATGGAAATGCCTTCTAGAAAAATCCTTTGTGACGCAGGGCTTGGCTCTTCAGTTGCATAAAGTATCTGTTATTTAATTGGAAAGAATTATGTTAGTCACCTTGACAACACTGTTTTTTTAAGGATAAGGTCTTCCAGGTGCCCAACAGTTCAGACATTCCTCTGATTATCTTTTGAAATACTCTTCTCTGCTTGTTGTAATACCTTGTTGATAGTGGTTGTAACATGACCTTCTAATCTGTGTTTTACCAAGCACAAACACAAAAAAACCAAAACTGAAGATTAGATTCAGTTTCAGTCTTGAAATAGAGGAATTTACAAACATCTTTGCTGAATCCAATGAATTTGCAATGCCCATACTTCCTGAGGAGGTATCCAGCACTAATGTCTGTTCTGTATTCAACAATTGATCTTGTTTCTGTCGTTTTCAACATGCTAAAATTGAATGAATTGGAGACTGCATTCCTTATGTTGCTTTTAAAAGTGATGTATTGTATTAAAAAAAAAAAAANCTGGAGGAAAATTAGAATATACAGAAAAATAGTTTACTGTAGTTTACAGAGGCCAACTCTGCTGGAGCCTTTGTGAATCATTGTTTTGTCAGGGACAAATTTCTGTCTGTTTAAATACATGGATTAATCAATATATCCTAAGGATCAAACATGTTTTAAAAATCATTCTAATAGCTTTACTGAATACAAATATTTCAAGTGTCATCTGTTGTAGGCATAAATTGATCAGCACTACTTCTGTAATGAAAATTAGAATAATTAAGTATTAATATTTGAGTTTATACCAAATCCATCAGCACTTGAAATGAATAACTGTAAGTCAGTGTAGTTCCTTTTAAAATAGGGGCTCTTCAGGCTATATTAGAGTTAGATTTTCAAAACAAATATAAGGCAAAATGAATAACCTCACTGATTGTAAGTCTTGTTTATATATGAAGGGAAAAAATGCATATAATTATGGTTTTTAGTCTTCCATAAAATCTAAACTAAATTTAAAATTATGACACCATATAATATTTGTCTTTATCAGTTAAAACACGTGCAGCCATTAAACTAAAATTATTGTACTTTAGAGGACAATCAACTTGGACTTTCTTTCAGGACAATGAAATAGCATAAAAGGTAAATGGAAATGCCTTCTAGAAAAATCCTTTGTGACGCAGGGCTTGGCTCTTCAGTTGCATAAAGTATCTGTTATTTAATTGGAAAGAATTATGTTAGTCACCTTGACAACACTGTTTTTTTAAGGATAAGGTCTTCCAGGTGCCCAACAGTTCAGACATTCCTCTGATTATCTTTTGAAATACTCTTCTCTGCTTGTTGTAATACCTTGTTGATAGTGGTTGTAACATGACCTTCTAATCTGTGTTTTACCAAGCACAAACACAAAAAAACCAAAACTGAAGATTAGATTCAGTTTCAGTCTTGAAATAGAGGAATTTACAAACATCTTTGCTGAATCCAATGAATTTGCAATGCCCATACTTCCTGAGGAGGTATCCAGCACTAATGTCTGTTCTGTATTCAACAATTGATCTTGTTTCTGTCGTTTTCAACATGCTAAAATTGAATGAATTGGAGACTGCATTCCTTATGTTGCTTTTAAAAGTGATGTATTGTATTAAAAAAAAAAAAAACAAGCAATTTTTTTAAACTGTTATGTTTTTCTCGATTTGCTTTGATGCATACTGCATATCACAAGTCCAAGTAATTTAATTTTAGAATTAATTACGTACAGAGGTAATTATATAGTGAATTGTAACTGAAAAATGAACTTCCATTCACGAAAATGGAAGACTTTATATTGAAGTTCTCACAGTGTGATATGAAAAGTGAATGTTTAAAGCAATAAGATAACTTTCAGTCTAAGCGGAGACTTATTTTTCTGTGCTTGAATTCAAGTGTGAGTTTAAGATTGCATGACTATCCCAAACAAACTAAACAATTTTGACACTTAATTGTGCTTACTGGAAATTAATACTAGTGGTCTGCTGGCTTATAAATTGTAAAAGAAGATCCATAGTAGCAGGAAGTTGTAATGGGTTGAGGGACTTTTCCATACCGGTGCTGACGT
>WBNM01008406.1:122024-175286 GCA_013399055.1 Ramphastos sulfuratus
TATATACACAATATATTTACATCTGTTTACAATTATATACAATTTAGAAATAATACAGAAAATCCAATTTCCCTCCTGGATAATAAAAATGAGCCCATAAACAGCTCAATGCCACCCTCTCTCTCTCCCAAACAGAAAACAGCTATCAAGGCTTACATGTTATCTAATCAAGGTTAATGTGAAATATTAGAGCAGAGTGAAGGAGAAGCAAAGGGAGAAGCATCCCGGAGCAAAGAGGGACAAATTGTTTATACTTTGGCTTTTTATCCCTTTTAGCAAACCAATGAATGATACAGACTTTATTTTCTTTTTACAACCAACTAATTTCTCTTATTAGAATATTCCAATGAGCCTTAAACCAGCACACAAGTGAAAATAAAAAATAAAAATCAGGTAATAATCATAGGTAAGAATGAAGAAAAAAAAAAATCTTACTTCTCTCTTCTGTCTTCTCCTCAGAAGAACTGAGGTTTGCCTCACCTCTATTTTTCCATGAAGTGCAACAAACATAAGGAAAGATGAATGTGTTTATTGAAGCAGACATTTTATATAATCTTAAATTCCTATTTAACACAAACAGAAAGGGTTTTTGTACTGTTGCTTCCCTAGCAAGCACTTTCCTTTGAAATATTCACCTTTTTCATGGTTTGCTACAAACATTATGCTTGTTTCTTGTTGTCTTCCTTAATTTTGTCTGTGTTTACCAGGATGTCTTTGAAGCTTCTCTTTTCCTTTAGTAGGTCCCAACATAGCGCATGCCCTTTCCTGCCCTTGTCAGAGTATATGGTTTTGCTTGGTTTTATCTAATAAATTTGACAGTAATCAAATGCTTATTACTTACTCATTATTATCCACTTCTATTTTTTGACCAATAATATGCATGATCTTGATCCAACCCCAGTAAAGGCAATCTTTGTACTGTAATCACTGATTACTTTTATTTCTTACTGTTGATTCCACAGTAAAATGGAATATAAGCTGCCAACTGTCATTGATAGTAACTTTTTGATTTTAGAAAAAGTAAAGAACCTTTACTTTTACTTTAAACCATACTTTCTCAATTTCCTTCTAGAGAGGGATGTTTCTTTGTTGCAGTGATGAAGTAGAATTGTTGTAGAATGTGCCTATTGTCATTAACATTTTTTTTTATTTTGAAGAAAAAAGCGATCAGTGTAATGAACCAAGCTTTTTAATAGCAAAAGAGTACTATAGAATGAAAGTACTGAGAAGAGGATAAAAATTAGAAACATAGTGATATTTGTTAACTAGAACTTATGTAGAGATTTAATTATCATGAAATTACAATCACAGGTCTCAAGTGAAATTTTCGGTGCTTCGATTCCAATAATTGGGAAAAAAATGGGATTTTAAATATTGGGAAAAGGTTGCATGCATTTTCACCTACTTGTATTTACTCAGAAAACCAAAAACATAATGGATGTGATCAGCATTCAGTAGTTCCAGAAGTTACAGTAACTGAATCAATTATGTGAGGCATAGTTCTTATGTAGTCTGCTAGGTTTGCTAGCTGTTCTGGCAGAGTTTGGAGTTTTGGTGGTGGTTTTTTGTTTGTTTGTTTCTTTTATTTTTTTTAACATGGGTTAGAACTGGTGGCTTTTCAGACATCTTACATTATGAAGACAAAGGTTCTTATACCTGATATGTTGAATCTCAATGTCATGAATTTTAGGCTTAGGCACCTTTCCATTTCAAAGAAAATCTAGATAAAGATGTGATATTTGTGCAAAATCTTTTTACTAAGAAATCTTTTTACTAGCGAGCTGAACATTTGGGGATTGGAAGGAAGAAGGGTCAAAAGGCAAATACATCCAAAGCTCATTTATGCATTACTGAAAAGTCACCAAGGAGTATCTTTCTGCCCTTTCCCTTTTAAAGAAGAAGCTGTTATATCAAAGCATGAGGTTGAGAGAGTAAAAGTAAGTGACAGAGCTATTGCACTGCACATTTTTAGTAGTATGAGTTAGGATGGTCCCATCACCCTTCAATGGCAATGTCATGAGTGAGTATTGCAAGGAAAGACAAATTAGAGCTAGTCATATCTTAATTGTCTCCTACATAATTGAATTTGTCATATAACATTTTCTTAAATTTCTGTTATGAAAGTGCTAATGATCACCTGCTCGAAAGCTCAATGTCAAGTGTTAAGATGAAGCATTTATTTGCACCTCTGTACACAAATTATGTTTCTGTATCTATATATGGTCATATCGAGATGTAGATTAAAAGTGATACTGGCCTTAATTACAAGACATGTCTTCTGCAGACTTTTGAATGATTAATTCAAGTTGGCATAGCTAACCTGAATCTGTACTTTTAAATACAGAGTATAGACTTGTTTAGAAGGAAAAAGTAGTTTAGTTAATTTTAGAAATCTTTGTGTAGTGCTTAAAGGAAATGTTTTGTTCATAAAGTAAGCTTTGAAACTTCACTGTCTCAGTGTTGCCAGCTTTTTTTTGTAACACTTCACACTTCACACTTGAGATAACTGGCAGTGATTCATTTTAATCTGGGAAACTGGTAATTCCCTCCTTCCAAATCAAAAGCCTTAAAGAAGTATTCTAAACTCATTTAAGAAATTAATTGTATAACCATGCATTGCCTGCATGCATTTTACATGTAAGGAGTGTACCTTGTCAGCAGTCCTTGGAGGTGGAAGAAGTGACTTTGATGATGCTTGAGGAATGGCCTTTAGAGTCCAAGATGGTTTGACTGTGAAGGAGCTGGTTGTCTGGTTGCCTTTTGAAAAGAGCTGTCTAACTTGAAGTATTCTGGAATACACTGGGAGTTAAGATGAAATGCATGCAGATTCTCAAGGGACTGCAGACTGACAGGGTGTTTTGCAGATGTGAAGAACAGACAATGTTGAGCAGTGTGATCACCAGAAGAGCCTTGCATAGCTGAAACTGTGTTCAGATTAGGGAAACAGGGAATTACTTTGAGGGGATAATGCATGAGGAATGACCACAGTCAGCATGGCCTTAGGTGTGTCTTAGGTAATGCTGGTGTCTCAAACACTGAGTTGAAAGGTCAGAGGACAGAGACAAAATTGATTGCATAAGAAGCGGTAATAGAGTATAACCTGTTTGTAATAGAATAACCTGTTTGTACCCATGATTAGATGTAGGATCACGTCTTATACCTTTGGTGTAAGACTGAAAACTGTGCCACCAAAAAACTATCAGAACATCTCTTATATGGGAAGAATTTGGTATTGAGTTATCTTTTAATTTACATTAGGCAAGTGTGTTGCAAGTACTCAGAAATTTAGCACTGTCCAGCTAAGTCCCAGTATAGACTGGTTAGGAGGTGGAGTGCTGGCAGAGCTGTCAACATGTGGCTAATGTATCTTATCAGTTGGTGCTGTGACGTAGCATATGCTCAGTTAGTGCTACTACAGCATTGATGTATGTGCTGGCTTGAGGCTAATTGGAATATTTTAATGGAGAAAATTATATTATAGTCTGTGAAAAGCAAACAATGGTGATGTCCACTTCACTCATAGGCCTGCTGAGATGTATAAGAATAAGAACACAAATATAGATAAGACACTCAGACACAGAGAGTCTCGTTCTCTCTAGCTTCTGACTTGGTATGGACCTCTCTGCTAACCTAACTAATCACTTTCCTTCTAACCCCCCTGGCCGATCTTCCAAACTCACCTTGCACGGAAGCCAAACCCTGGGGTAAAGTAGAGGGGTGGGGAGAAGGTGGAAGGGTGGTTGGGAGCCCCTCCTGGAGACTCTGGTTTCTGAGAGGGGGATTGTGTTTCTGTATTACCTTTACCTTGTATATTTCTGTAACTATTCCTGTATATTGTGTATATATCTGCTTGTATATTGTGCTAAGCTGTAAATAGAGCTTCAGTCCTTAACTTCCAGCCGGCTGAGTCTAGTCTGGGTGATTTTCCTAAGTGTATGGGGGGCGGGGAACTCCCAAACCATCACAATGTATTATACACCTTGCTAGATACCTATAGGCACTGTGTAAAGATCAAAATTTATGTGGAAAGTGTAGCATTTTACTTAAGCTACAAAATAAAATCAGAGAATTTATATACAAATAAAGGGGAGGATAGGAGTAAGGAAGTGCATAAGTTCAACTATGTAAATCTCACTCTGCCTTTTAAGAATGCAGTTATTTTCATGTATAGGTCCAGTCTTCATGTGTTCTCCTAGTTTAAATATCCAGTGAGTTAGTTCATTTTTTGTTATTGATTGTGCAAGACCAGGTTGGACAAGGCCTTGAGTGACCTGTACTAATGGAAAGTGTCCCATCCTATGGCAGGGGGTTGGAACTAGATGATCTTTGAGGTCCCTTCCAACCTTATCATTCTATGATTCTATTATCTAATCACCATTAATGAATGCGATCAGTGATTTTTTTTTTTTTTAATTATTATTTTTTTGCACATCTTGTTCAATTTGCTTAGCTGTTGTGGGAAAAATTAAACATAGTAAGGAGAATGTAAGTAATTTTAACCATATTTTAAATAAATGTTAGAGCTTACACTGTGTGAGAGGATTCAAAATGTAGCAGAAATCCTGCATGTCCTCTGCTGCACAACAGAAATGAGATCTGATACATGCTAAGTTTACTTGTTTTTTATTTTAGATACGACAGTGATGGTTGGTGTCCACCTTTACCAGTTCAGACCTACCTACATCAGGGCATGGAGGATGAGCTTGAAGAAGATGATGATCGTGTTCCCACACCTCCTGTCCGAGGAGTAGCTTCATCACCTGCAATCTCCTTTGGGCAACAGTCAACTGCAACCCTCACACCTTCTCCACGAGAGGAGATGCAACCAATGCTTCAGGCCCACCTTGATGAATTAACTAGGGCTTACCAATTTGACATAGCAAAGCAGACATGGTAAATGTTTGGAGGGGTCACTTGCGGTCTGGGAGATGAAAGCACAAAATAATTTATTAATTGCTAACAAACATATGTATTGACTGTATTCAACAACATATCAGTAACGTTTCCAAGTCAGTAAAATGGAAGAAGAAACAGAAAAACTGTATCTACAGCGTGATATTAATAGGTGCTTTTAAAATTACAGTGCTTGGTAATATGTTAAATCTTGGCTAAAAATACATAAAAATTATATTCCTCTGGAGTACAACATAGATTTAACTAAGTAGTTAACACCCACCTACTCAAGCATTTTGCAGTTCAAGGCACTCTTTTTTTCAGGCTAGCAAAAGATATGAATTTTTAAGAGTTTTTAAAAATGCTGAGATTAAAAATTTCTGATTAAAAACAATAGCCATTTGAAATAGCAGTATAGCAGCTTTTACCTTGTGTCACATGAGAATGAAGCATCTGTAACTGTAGTTTGAAATACCATGAAAATTTCTGATTCATATGGAAAACGCCGTAGCAGGAAGTATTTACAAAGTGGATATAGCATTTTAGAGTGCTATGTGCCTCTTTAAAAGAAGAAGCAAATACCACAGTAACATTTCCCCTGCAAAACAAACAGAAGCAATCTCTTCAGGGACTGAAAAAGAACTTGTCAACTGCAGCCAGGTGGGGATATGGTGAAGGTCAGTTGCTTTCTGGATGTTCCCTAAACAGCAGTTGTCCTTTTACAACTTTTCTACCCAGACAAAGCCCACGAATCTCAGAGGACAGGAACAGGGCTAGTTACTGAGTGGCATGCTGCCAGCAGAGAAGCAGCCTTTCTTTGCTGGTAAATAAAGCCACAAAGTTATTCAGCTTGAGCTACCATAAATAGATCAGGCAGGTAAGCAGGTGGTGCCAAATCTAAGCCAGCTGTTTTCCCTGGACACTGTCGAAGCCTCGAGGCTTGTCTGCAATCTGCACTCAATCAACAGGGTCCTTTGGTCCTGCTGCAGTGCTACACTGCCAAGCATGGACCCTGGCCTGCCTGTGGGACAGACCCAAATCCCAGGCAGCAGCTAGACCTGGCCTGTTGAAGGTAGCTGACATCTGAGCCAGCAGACAGATGCATACCCTGTCTGCACCATCAGTCACTGCTGCATTTTGCAGCTGTTACCTTTTCTACATCCTACAAACCATGGGTGCCAATCTGGGAGGATAATGTAGCAGGACTCTGTAGCTTCTTGCAGCTGACAGGAAAGGTCTTGCTCCCTTTTTCGAGAAGAGAAAATTGATTGGGAACTTTAATAATGTGCTCAGGAATATACAGCTTTTAACTTCGCTCAATGTAATTGAACCTGAAGTTCTGAAAAAAAAATATCCAGGAGATAACCTTTATTTTTGATACTAGCACTTATAACAGGTGTTGGAAGTAAATATTGAAGGTTGTAAATGCAAGCAATTTCTGTGGTAGTTGTGACAATTGGTCAATGCTTTGCTATTGTTTGGCTGGACATGTAATCTTGCTGTTCAGCAAATGCTGTTCACAGTCAGTGGGAAGTCCTTCATTGTCTTAAATTGGAAAGAAGATTTCTTGGTTTTCACAAAGTTCATCTATCCAGGACCATCAAGATGAGTCCTGTCAGATAGATGACTGCAAGAGTAGCAGAAAAGGAGAGATATACAGAGACCAGGCAATTAGAAATTTAAGAAAGAGCACATTAGAGATTATTGGAAGAGTACATAATCATTATGGCCTTGATCCAGCAAATCTCTGAAGTATATGCTTAGCTATAAGTACAAGAGATATTTACTTTAATTGTTTTATCTCATGCTTAACATTAAATATATATTTAAATATTTTGCTTGGTTGGGAGCTAATCACCCTGTTTACTGAGGGTTAGTTAGATGGTGGTGCCCTTTAGTGCAGTATTTTGAGCTCTGCCTAGATAAGAACCTAGTGTCTTGGCAGAAAAGTATTCAAGAACTGCTAATCAGAAGGAGGTTGTATATTAGAAGGGAATATTTTTTTTCTGCAAAAAAGCTTCAGAATAAGCATCAAGTTAAAACCTACACCAAAGCAGAGAGAGATTCCAGTGACATAACATTTACTGTGACATTCTCATATTTGATGGATTCACGTTACCAAAAAAAAAAAAGGCGGCAATAAGATTGAATGAAGAAAACCACTGCACTTATCAAGTATAGGCAATAGTACAGCATGAAGTTGTTTTTCATTAGAGCTAGGAAAGAAAACAGGTAGCAGTTCTAATTTTTTTCTGTTATGCTAATGTCTAAGCAAGAGACCAACAGAATCCTGGATGCCACCCAAAGCACTGCTGTTTCGGATCAGCTCCACAGCACCTCATATACAGTCACTCAGGGTTTCCCATGCACCTAAGTTAGCAATTTCAGCCATGACCTGTGCTCTTATACCAAGGTTAGTCAGGCCTGGGTCCCTTAGCACAGCTTGCTGTGTACTTTTAGTGCTGTGGAGAATGCTGCATTAAAAAGATGATGGTTGATCTTTGCCCTTCTAGCCTCTCAGAGACCGCACAAATGAAGCTCCAAGCCTCATGCTATTTAACTATCCTGTGGGTGATTTTTAACATTGTTTTTCCTTTTTTAATTGTGATTGCTTTGTGTAGTAATTACACATGTGCATGCCGTAGTACCACTGCAATTAAATCAAGTAAACTATTTGGAATATAGCAAAATAAAGAGGTCTCACCAATAATAGGTTCACTGGATTTGAAAATTTCTCTACTGTCTTGCTGATCATTTCCTCCTCTTTAGTGTGACTTCTGCTTCAGGACACTGAGTCTCTTTAAGTAGAAGTGAAAATTAATTTTGGCTCAACATGTGATATGCAAAGTGGAATTTTGGGTGAGGTACTTAAATCTAGGCTGAGATTCAGAATTATGCTTTATCATGGAATTTCTACCTGATTTACATTGTAAATGTACAGTGTTTCTCATCTCTGAAAGGACAGTCTTGACCTTCTCTATCGTACAGGAGCAAAAGTATATTTAAGATTGGAAAGTGTGCAAGTACTGTGGTATTAAAAACTATGGTGTATAACTGAACTGACTTTTCTTGAGTTTGACCTAACAAGCACTTTTTGTATCTATATTTCTATTGATCAGCAGGTGCAAAGTCTTCTTCATTCTGATGACATTTTCCTCTTTCTTTGTGTAGGCACATCCAAAGCAATACACAACCTCCTCAGGCTCCAGTTCCACCCCTAGGATATGTATCTGGAAACCTTATTTCAGATTTGGAAACAGATGTTCCAGATGATGAGGATGACGAGGATGATATTGAAGAAGAAACTGTAGAAATCAGTAGGCCACTAAGAGGTCTAGAGCATACTCCAGGTTCCAGTATGGACAATTTAGACAGCTCTGTGACAGGTAACCAACTACACTGAACAATGACATCAGCATGTTCCTAGCAGTAAAATACATCATCAGTCAAACACTTCCTAAGTGAAAATTTATTCCACTCTATTTCTGTAACTTAAAATGTGTTAATATTAAACACTAAAAGAAGGATTTGGAAATACTTTGCTGTGAAATGATAAGAAAATTCATGAATTTTAAAAAGCTTTAAAGACTTGAAAGAAAACTCAATTATATCCTAGCTTTCATGAAAAGTTCACTCTACTGGAGAAGCAAGCCAGTTACATAAAAAGAAGGGGGAAGACCATGGCTTAGGAATCTATATTTCATAAATCAGAAGCAGTGTGAAAATGTTATCTTAAAGGGTGTTTAGATATTATTGTTGGTAAATGCTTTCTCACATGAGCACATGGATGTCAGAAAATTCAGAAAAAGTATAGTTAGATCAACACAGCATTTATTTATAAATACAACATATTTGTAGCAAAATGCATATTTTGAACCTACTTGATGAATGTAGTATTTGTTTCTTCCCTTTCGGTGAAGGTATCTAATTATTCTAACATGCCTTCCTTCACTGTTTCTTGCCCTTTGTATGCCTTGAAAAGTTACATGCATCATCAAAGGGGACCTAGAAAGGCACTTTAAACTAATGCACAGAATCCTAATGAATAAAAATTGCTGTTGATAAAATGTAGGGCAGTGAAGAAAAATAATTTAATAATACACATATGGACATATTTTTTGTAAGCATCAGCATAATTCCCTTTAGGTTGAACTCGAGTCTCTATGTAATATACTGTACCCATACTGTATAGCTGTACAGGAGACCCAAATGTACACAGCATCCATGGCTCATAAAGACTTCTTCAGTCTTTGGTTCTAGTGTTAGCTGTTTTTAAAGGGGTTTTCACTCAGTACAACTTACTATAGCGCTGCTGAATTTCACCTCATTGTTCTGGACCTTTGAAATTCTACAGATTTTCCACCCTTACTGAAACATTGTTATTATGAAAACACTGCAGGAATATGACAGTGGCAGAGCATCAATACCTGTAATTTTCTTCCTTTTCCCTTGTTGAATTAAATAGGGTGTACCTTAATCCCACTTTCCAGGCTTTTCCTTTGCCGTGGGGCCAGACTGCTTGTCAATCTAATTAAGATTTAAGAATTATACCTCTGCTGCTGCGATTTGAAATCCAGATTAAGTGAGGGCCATAGAGTTAAAGTTTAAATCTCTGAATTGAGAAGGTTAACTTACTAGTGTATGAGTATGTTAAGTCACTTTTCTTGAATTTCTAGTGTAATCTCCTTCAGGCTATAATTCTGCATATTTTTGCATATCTCTTTAATGGCTCAGAAGCCTTTCCATTAGGAATGCAGTCAGAGTTTTACACTGGTAATACAGCAATAAATAAAAAAATCAGTTTGCTGTATATTTTCTATTTGGTACGTATTAATATGTCAGTGTTGATATATCCATAAATCAGACAATGAATGTTTTTCACATTTGCATCTACACCTAATAGTTTGGACCAGTCTGCCAAACACAAAGTGAGGAATAGCTACATTTCTTCTCCAATTTGTAGACTTCTGAGCTTATTGGAATTTATCATGTTATTAATAATATCCAAGCTTATTATAATAGTTACATATTTTGTTTATTGGGGTGTTCAGTTATGAGGCTGTTAAAAAGTTCTTGCTATATTTTTTTTTTTAAGAAACAGGGCAGAACCTGGTAATGTATTCTGAGAGTGTTCTTAAGGTGATCTAAATGCAATTCCACTCATCACTATTATCTTGATGTGATCTCATACAGAGGAAAATTAAGGTTTTTCTTTGGCTTTTTCTTTTGTTTGTTTAATTATTAGCTGGATCTGTTCCTTGATCTAGTCCACCACATGTTAAGGTGTTTGCCAGTACTGCGGGAAGGGAATGTACAGCTGGAAGAAAAATGATAGACTGTCCCTATAGTATATAGCCCACATTTAGGTTGACTTAAAACAATTACAGAACTGTAGCCTTACAAAAATATACCCATGTGTTAGCCTCAGTGATCTGTAAAATAGCAAACTCTCCAAATAACAAATCTACTCCTGTTTTCTTCAGTTACTGTATGAGTAAACCCTCAATTTTCCGAGAGCTTGTTTTGAGTTTGTATTTTGCTAGAGGTGAAAAGATATAGCTTATTATACTTGGGAGAATTGCTTCAAAAGAGAACTTTAATTTTTGTGTATCTGTTTCTGTTAACTCTTCCAGACTGCTTTTACTAGTGTTAAAGAGAGTGTATCATATATTGCATTAATTGTTTCTCATTTATTTATCTTTTTTATTATTATTATTTAGATGCTTTTAGAATACCATAGAACAACAAAATTGTTCTTTACACTGAGAATATATAAGCTACTTCTTTTCACAGAGCTTTTGGTGACTTAAACCAACATTTTCCCAGGAATGTGTATACCACCATATTTTCACTGCTTTAAACTTTATTTTTTAAATGGTGGTAAATAAGAACAACTGATCCAGATGAAACAATATTTCTGTTCATGTTGAAATGCATCCTGTACGTTCAGTGTCTGTGAGAAATCTAAATTGTCATCCCTTGGTCCAGACTTCCTTCAAATAGAGTGTCTGTTTGGTGAGCAGGGCAAGTTTCCTCACCCTGTACTGTTAGCATACCTCAGAAATGACTTAAAGATAGTCTCAGAGTGAAACAGTATTTTATGGCTGAGCTAAGACTGAGGTTTTCATCCAATGCCAAATGTGAGACTCTCTGAGGAGAAGCACTGGTGCTGTATGAGCACAGCTTAAACTGCTAAATTGCTCTGAAATCACCATGTTACTCCTTTAAATTGTTTAAAAAACAGGTTGTCTTCCAGGCTCTTGAGTTTTAGTTCCAGCTAACTGAAGAGTCAGACAAGGATTAAATCTGTGCTATTAAGTTTTTCTTTTTGCAGGTGGCAGAGACATGATGTTGACATGTATAATACAGTGAAAAGAAAGTAGTGTACTGTGTCTGTATCGTAACATCTTTCCAGGGATAGCAATGAAAACTCAGTGAGGGAGGTTTAGATCTGAACATTTGTGGAATGGAATAGAAAATGAAAGCCAAAGTTCTGCTTCATTCCCAAGCCATTCAAGGTTTGTTAGGATACCAAGTTGCTGATTCTGATTTTTAAAAAAAGAAAAGCAGCTGTAAATCTTCTGCTCACTTGAGTTTTAATTCACAGTTATTTAGGGTTATTTTTGCTTTAAGAGACACACTTTTTTTTCTTTTGCTTGTGTTTAATGTTTGCGTTTTTAATGAATTGCTATGCAGAGTTATGGCATGCAGAGTCTGTGTTATTATTTTAGTGTAATAGAATTAATCAATTTCATATGATGACCATACATGAAATTAATTTGCTTCTCACCCACGTCACTATGAACGATGCTAGTTTTGTCTCACCAAACTGTTATGGTTTGAGGATTTTCTTCACCTTCTACTTATTTTCCTCTCCCCCTGTCCCACAAATGATGCTGATAGTGGGAGCTTCTCTCATCTTGAGTCCTGGTCATTCTGACTGAAGGCAGAGATACACCTGTTAACCAGCATGGAAGTTAGAACCTTTTCGACCAAACTGATGTGAAGTGATATAAGCAGAGAGATATTCTTGTAAATAGTACCACTGCAAATGGTTAGCAATTTGTTGATTTTTTTTTTCAGTAGAGTTACATAGAACTGAACATACAAAGATTTCCATAGGTTGTATAGCTCATCAAGGAAAAAAAATGCTTATTTGGCATGTTTTGGTCTTGATGAAAAGAGTCACTGATAACTGTCTGTGTGATAAAAGTTGCTCATTCATTGTGTCACAAAATGACACAAAATCATTTTCATGATCCAAATTTTACCATTGCAGAGTTCAATATTTATATAGATTTGCTTTGGGATACCTATTGCAAAATATTCTATTTCATAAGCAGTTTGACAGATTGCATTTAATAGGAAGAATGTGTTTCATGGATTAAATACATGCTAAGAAAATAGGAAACTGCTGCTTTTTGTATCTCATAAAAATGGTAATGCAACAATTAGCAGGGTCATACTGTAAAGCACAGACTTTAGTCTAGCTTAATGGATCTAGGGATATGCATTCATCAGCAACGATGGATTTAGCATAAAACGACATGTAAATGAATTGATGACTGATCATAAATTAATTTTAGTGCTGAAGAAGTAATAGAGACACAGCAAGATGCCACTTTATCATAGTATTTTACTGCTCAGCAACATTTGAGCAACTACTTAATGTTCTGTGTGCATTACTCTTCTAACAGCTTGAATAAATTTGAGAATTTTTGATGCCTTTTCAGCAATACAGGAACCAAAAATTCTAGAAAGATTGAAAATCCAAACATAAATAAATTTAGATAAGTGACATAAATTCATTTTTCATTAAATGTTTATGAAGGACATTAATTAAGATTGGACCTGTGAAGTGGTAAATATGTATGTATGATTTTTACCTCCTTTTATATAGTGCTTTCTTCTCCAAAATATTTTTTTTTAAACTTAAGGATTTATTTCAAGTGTGCAGTTAAATATTTGAGCAATTTTGGCAAAGTATAATGTAAAATATAAAAACAAGTATAATGTTTGAACTGTGATCATATTCAGAATCTACATTCATCCCTTTCTATTATGCTTTCTTAGTTTAACGGCTCAATTACTACTGCCCCTTTTATTCCATCACTTCCACCAAAATCAGTGGACTATCTTTCTTTTTAATCATGACAGCAGTCAGATATATCCAAAAGAGGATAATATCTTTCTCCTGTATGAATGGTAAAGGAATTCCGTAACTGATTTTAGTTGAAGCAGCATCAGTCCCCAAAGACTCCATCTATAGTTCACAAACCTAAGCAGTCTAGCTGGGTTCCATCAAGAAACCTGCACAGGAACAGGCACTTAATATTAGCATGTGCTTAATGGCCTTGCTAAGCAAAGCACATAAGCTTGCACATAGAATTGCCAGTGATATAATTCGTGAACTTTAAGCATGCCTCTGGAGTTTGGTACATACAGGAAAGTATCTGATGGGATTTACCAAAGTGTTAGCTTTTTTGTGAGCAGCTTTTACTTCACAACTGCACTAGATTCTTTTTTTTTTTTTTAAGTAAGAATGCACTTCGCAAATAAAAATAACATTTTTATTGTCTGAAAAATGCATTTAAAAGCAATGACATGCAGTCTCCAAGAAGCTAGAACCTCTATTCCACTTACTTCTCCCTGAAAGCAAAAAAGGTTTCTGCTTGCATTAGCACCAAAGAGGTATTTTATGGAGCAAGAAAACAGAGTTCAACTTTTCACAGAGTTGATTTTGTTCTGCATAAAGCATTTACTGCTGCTGTCAGCAAGAGTAAAATTTACAGTTGCCAGAAAGCATAAAAACTCAAATATGCTCTTGGAAAACATGTAGTGAGCTGCATGTAAAGAAGACACTAAAAGCCTGTTTCATTCCATTTCAAAATGCACAGTTGATCTGAAAGAGATGTCAGCATCTCTTATTCTGCCTTTATTCAGAAAAAAAAAAAAAAAAAAAAAAAGTGCATCTGATTTGGAAAACAAGGGGCCAGTGGATGCCTTTAAACAAGCAGTCACCATGTGTGCTATGTTAACGCAGCTGCCTGGTGGCCCGAGGTGCTTGGGCTGAGCTCCAGCACTCTCATGCCTTCTGGGCAACATCCACACCTCTGAGGGGCAAAGCAAGCCAGAATTTTACTGCTGCACATTTGGTGTGAAAAAGTTGTTTATGCAGGGAAACTGAATAGCTCAGGAACCAGTTAGATATAATACAGATATTTCATCTTTAGCTGCTGTAGGTACTCTGTACAGCTCATGATAGCTTGCTGACTTCAGCAGTTATAAAGAGTTTTGCCTTTGCTTCCAGCAAGCAGATTCATTGAGTCACTGAATCACAGAGTGGCTGGAGTTGGATGTGACCTTTAAAAGCATCTAATCCAATCCCGCTGCCATGTCCCACAGGGACCAGGTTGATCAAAGCCCTGTGAAACCTCACTTTGAGTACTTCCAGTGATGGAGCATGCACAGCTTCTCTGGGTGACCTGTTTCAGTGCAGCATCGCCCTCGCTGTAAAAAATATGTCTTCCTTATATCCAGTCAAAACTTTTTCAATTTAAAACCATTGTCTTTTGTCCTATTACTACAGGCCTTGGTAAAAAGTCTTTCTTCATCTTTCTTATAAGCCCCTTTTAAGTATTGAAAGGCTGCAGTAAGGTATCCCCAGAGCCCCCTGTTCTCCGGGCTAAACAACACCAACTCTCAGCCTTTCCTCATAGAAGAGATGTTCCAGCCCTCAGATGATTTTTGTAGCCCTCCTCTAGACCTATTTGAACAGGTCCATATCTGTCTTATGCTGGGGCTTCGGAGCTAGGTGCAGTGCTTTGGACAGGGTCATTGTTTGGTTTAGTTGTCAGCTGTGTTGACATCTCAGTAAAGCTCACATTGCTGCGAGAATTGAGATACGCTTCCAGTCTGACTGGTGGTCCCTTCTGATACAGCTGCTAGAGGAGAGGGAAAGGGGAATCGATCCATGGGCAGAGTGCACTCACTCTTCATAGCCTTGCTAATGCTTGCTGTCCATGGGAAGGCAGAGGAATTCAGGAACTGGGATTGTCCTATAAGGTTAGCCTGAAAAATAAGCAGTCTAATAACAGAACTCGACTGATAATTAAAATTTAGCCATATTAAAATGTAATGTTTTTTTTTTTTTTTTTTTTTTGGACTGGGTGTACTTGAGTCCAGCCCTTCACAGAGTAAATGAAAAATAACAACTTTTGCTAGACAAATATTGAGAGTGAGTCTAGCTTATCATATATGTTGTGTAACAGCCGAGTGACTTGTTAAAAAATGGAGAGAGCAGTGTGAACAAATGGAAATTTAAACCCAGGCTCCTTTAAAACATCTATAGTCTTTTGCCTATTATACTGAAAACCGTACCTATTCAGTACAGTATATATTTTCATATGTTTCTTTGTGGAACACAATGTATCATACAAAACTCTCAGGCCTTGAAGGTAGTAAGATACATACTAAATTTTTAGCACCCTATTATTGTCCTCTGATATCTGTAGGTCTAGTTATATTTCTGTGTTTCAACTTGTTCTTGCATGTCTGGCAGAATATGTTGATAAGCAATTGTTTGAAAATGTCCTCAGCTGTAACATTTCATTTTCTTACATCTTCATGAAGTGTTTTATCGTAGTATCTCTTTTCATACATCATCAGTAACTGTTGCTAAGCCTTTTTACTCTTCATTCTTTAAGATGTCCTATTGCACTTTGATTATTAGTTCAGAAACTGTCTTCGCAGAGGAAATTCAGTTTCAGCCTTCCCTTGCTGTTATCTAGGCTTCCTTACATCTCTCTGCTTCAGGTCGAGTCTTGTTTGGAAAATAACAATTTTATGTGTGCTCTTGGCAAGCAGAATCAAACTCTGTCACTCCCTGTTGCACTTAACACACTTTCTGCCTGTCAGACCTCCATAGACCTCTTCAGTTTCTTTTCTTGTATCTTAGGAGTACAGGGACTTTTGTTATTATAACCTGCCACTTTGCTGACGTTAAAAGGTTTGGTCACTGCAGCATCACAAAACAATCCGCTGATCGTGGCTTTTGTGGCGCAGCATGCTACTGACTAAATTCCAGTACTCGTTTATTGTACTCAAGAATTATTTTTTTCAGGATTTTTTAATATTTGACACCATCATTAGTTAATTAGCCTATCAGTTTGTTACTAATAATCAGGTCATGAATGATTTACTAGTTCACAATTTTGAACACAATGGCACTTTCTTTAGCATGCATTAAAAAAATGCTGTGAAGAGCGTGACTTCCACAGCTACATATCTTATGTACATTTACATAAATTGAGCTGTGCTGACTGAATAGCTGTCATGGCCATGATGTATCTCTCCACATGTGTCCTCATATCTTTGAAAAACAGTTCTCTGAAGATTCTCATGGGTTCACTGGGCTTTTTTTTTTTATTTTTTTTCCTTTCTCCCCAATATATTCATGCCACTACTTCTAAAAAGCAGATTTCAGGTGTTTCAAGAGAGATACCTGTGCTGTCTTAGAACAGGCAATGGCACACAGCAGAGCAGCTCCCAAAAGCAATCTATCTGGTTGGGACAACACTTGATATCAATGCAGACTGGGGAATAATGACATTGAGAGCAGCCCTGCAGAAAAGGAATTAAGGGTGCTGGTAGGCAGGAAGCTGGACATGAGCCAAAAATGCACACTTGCAGCCCAGAAGACAGATTACATCCTGGGCTGCATCAAAAGAAGTGTGGCCAGCAGATCAAGAGAGGTGATTTTCTGCTCTGGTGAAACCTCCGCCGGAGTACTGGTTAGACACTGGAACAGGTTGCCCAGGGCAGTTGTGGATGCGCCCCCCCTGGAGGTGTTCAAGGCCAGGTTGGATGAGGCCTTGAGTGACCTGTACTAGTGGGAGGTGTCCCTGCCTATGGCAGGGGGTTGGAACTAGATGATCTTTGAGGTCACTTCCAACCCTACCATTCTGTGATTCTATACTGTGTCCACCTCTGGAGCCCCTAGCGTGTGAGAAACATAGACATGCTGGACTAGGTCCAGNGCGGCTGTGCACCTCAGCTGAACTTGGTAGCTAATTATCATGGCAGCCCCTTCCCTAGAGCAAAGCTAGGTGCTTGGTGCTAGCTCAGTTTCCTTTGCCTGCTGCCCTGCTGCATAGCATAGAATTTTCAGAAGGACAGAACGCCAGAAGACCAAAGAAAGAATTTCCTTGCTTTGAAAAGAATCTGAACTGAGCAGCAGTTTATGAAAACACAGTGTACTGATGCATTGTATACCTGATCAATGCTTCATACTTGGAAAAGGCAAAAGAAAATAGGAATAAAGAGCAAATAATATGAATCCTTCCTTCACTATTTTGCTTTTTACAATTTAGTTACAATAAGATTACAGTATTTCTTGCATGTGCTTTTCCTATTATCTGTTTTTATGACTGCATTTTCAAGATGTTATCATTTCCCGAAGTGGCGGCAATCCATAGATAGAAGGTACCATGAGGCCAGTATTTGTGACTGAATCATTAAATTTGAGTATTTGATATGTTTGAGCTTTTGAATGTTTTTGGTTTTGTTTTTTAAGTAACTTTAATCCACTAGAACAAACTGCCTTAGGTCAGCTTTCTTCAAGCCATTAAAGATGAATGTGAGAATTACATATTTCCGGTCCTGTTCAGCGATAGCTCTTGAAGCCCATGTCCAACTTCAGTTGTATCTACCAAGACACATATTTGTGCTGTCCTAAGTTAAGATTTCATTTTGCAAATATCAAGCAGAATACCAATTTATAATGCATCAGGTTAAAAAAAAAAAAAATTAAAATCACATTTATTTAAATTTCAGGGCGAATGTGTTAACTTTTGGGAAATTTATAAGAGGTTCTTTGCATTTGTAGAGAAAATGTATCCTTTTTTTTTTTTTACAGGATCAAAGCAATATGGAGCAAGCTGTGACTGAAATTTCACTTAGCCTTGATAGTGCTCTCTTACATGAAGTTCTATAAAATAAACTCTGTTTTTTCCTGTTTTACGGGGACATCTTAAGTGTGTCTATAAGGTTTAGATGAATACTGCTCTTTTGTACCAACTTCTGTCAAATGAATTTTGGGTTTCCTGTTGAGAAAGGGCATATTAAGTGGGTCTTTAAACTTGAGATGGTCAAAAAATATCAAATGTACACAACTCAATACACCCCTACATTTGTTTTTAGGTTCAATGGTAAATGGATGGGGTTCTGCGTCTGATGAGGACCGTAACTTTTCTAGTCATAGATCTAGTGTAGGTAGCTCCTCAGATGACTCGATCTTTACCAGCGGCAGTTTTGCACAAGCACTGGTTGCAGCAGCAGATAAAGCTGGTTTTAGGCTGGATGGAACCAGCCTGACAAGAACAGGTTTGTAGATCATGCTTTCTGCATGAAGGGTGTCTCTGCCTATTCTCTCCTCTTCTTCTCAGTGATTTTGCATCTCGTTTTTGTCTAACATGCATGACATAAGGTGGATGGAGATATTTTTATCGGTATATTTTAAATGAAACTTTGCATTATGTTTCGTTTTTAGTGATTTGAAGTAGTGAATAGCATAAGCTTTTAATCTGCACCTTCAGCCTGCTGCAGTTTCCCTTTGTGCTGACTCTGCTATAGATTTACTGACATATGCTTCATTTAATATTTCAGTGAAGAGATCACTAATTCTGCCATGCAGTCTTTGATGATTTCATTTTTTCCCAAAATCTATTCACAATCATTTGCATTTACAGTGATGAACATCATGATTAAACTATTATCTCCATCCCTGCTCTTCTGTTGCACCTCTCCTTGCAAAAATGTATTTTTCTGTGAAGTTTTTTGAAGCATGGGGTGAATCGATGCGCTTTTATTATTAACAACACAAACTGTTTGACAACCTTGTTAATAACTGATTTTATATATATATAATTCAATAAATTAATATATTTTGATAAAATTAAATGATATGTTTATATATACTAAATAATAATTTTATATATGTAAATAACTTCTAAAATTAATATATTTTGATAAAATTAAAATTTTATTTATGACAACTGAATCTAAGTTAAATGTAACAAATGTAAAGTGACTACTTTGGAAACAGCCAATCTTCTAAAACGAATCAATGAAAATTATTTTTTGTTCATATTTTAAAGCACCACATGTTTTATTTATAGCAAAAAAAAAAAAAGTTATAATTATTTTTAAATATTCTGAAAAAAAGAAGTGCTTACATTTTCCTAGTCTTGTAAAAATAGCAAAAATAATTAATTATTTAGATAATTAAGATAGATTAGATAGTATGATTTTCTTATGCTTTCTCAGCCAATTCCATCCCACAGTTTCCATAATGTTCCTATTTAAAACTTTTTACTATTAGTCTGCTATGAAACCTATCCTTAAGTAAAATGTGTGCCCTTGTAAGAAATGTTTTCACATTCTAGGGCTGAAAACTGCAGGCTTTCTGCGTGCAGTGACTTCATGGCAAGCACTGCCTTTCAGGAATGTTAAGAATGAAGGAAAGAATCAGTGGCAAAGTCCTGTGTCACCAACAAACTGTAGGGTGAACAGACACATCTTTTCTCAAACTACTGGGACTTTTGTCACTGACTTTGATGACATATCATCCTTAAAAGATAGTTATTTCATTGTTAAAAGTAGTTAAAGGCCTCATTTGCTTCTTATACTAGTGGAATATTGAATGAATAAGTCTGTCTCATAATTTAAAAAAACCCAAAGCAATACAACACAAAAACTAATTTAGACCTTCACTGACCTACTATGGGCACATTTGGCCAAAATGTAGTTTTAAGTTTACTGTTTTGCTTGAAGAGTCTCCTAAACAGTCTTGAGTGAAATCAGCAAATCCTTCCCAATACTGTGGGGATATTTTTTTTTTTTCCTGTTGTTCTGGGCCTCAGTAGAAACTAAGTCAAAGATTCACCCCAAGTTAATGTTGCTTGTATCAGGATGTTAAGTACAGTTTCCACAACCAACAGACACATAACAAAAATAAATGGACATACAAACATGTAAACCCTTTCAAATAAGTGTAATTTCTTATTGTAGATATGTAAATGGAAACTACAAGGAAAGGATTAGAGCCCTCTCGTCAGTTATATTTATATTTTACTAGCCTAATTAGATCACAAATGTGTTGAGTACTTACATGTAGTTCCTAGGACAGACTATTAGACTATCCAGGGGTTGTTGTAACAATGATAGGATTATTACCTTCCTACTCTCTTAATGTTACAGCAGGCTAATTGGACAAAACCAAAACAAAACAAAAAACAAAAACAAAAAAACAAAACCACAAGCTAAACAAATAGCCCTCCCATCTTTAGCTCACAAAAATCTTTGCAAATGGAAATAACTTCCCAATGCTAACTGCAGTTTCATTGCAATGTGAAACCTCTTAGAGTAGCGTGAATCAATCATACAGATCTGTTAGTGGAGCTGCTGCACCACAGCAAACTCCCCATTGTGCAAAATGGTGTCTTGTAGTGAAGAAGGAGCAGTGTTACTTTTATTCATTGCTCTGGATGGAGTCCTGACTCTAATCCTTTGCAGTCTGGACAGTTATTTTCAACCATTCAGAACAGTTGTGAAATGTTCTGATACGAAAGGCTAAGTCAAACTTGATAGCCTCACATGACTGTGTTTGATTGCCAGATATGAGGCAGTAGTGAATCCAGCTGCAAAACATCTCACCTGCCAGATACTTTGATTCCAGTTTCCATTCCGTGAGTTGCCATGAAGTTTTCCTTTTAAAAATCTTTGGCAAATTAAGTCAAGAATTAGTGGACTCATCATTGTCTCTAGATCTACTACAGAGTCTGACACTGGTCAGCAATTCTTACTGGAAGGACTGCATACAAATACAAGATGCTGTAATCAGTTAAGTGCATTGAATAATGTATTTTGGGAGACTGCACATTATTTGTGTTTTTCCTTCGCCTGATTCAGGTCAGCACTAATTATTTATAAAAGAGAGGATGTTTGGTGTCCATTTCTGTTTAAAACCAACATTCTGAATGGATAATCACATTTCTTTAGTCAAGGGAGTAAGTGTGAAGAATGATTGTCCAGCACTCACTAGTTGCACTTGCATCTTGTGAGTTTATTTTTGCAAAACATCTGTGCAATGTGCTGTGATCTAGGATAGAATTTCAGCCTCCTGTCTGATTTTCTTTGCATTAGTGGTCTGGGATATTTATTTTTTTTTTTTTTTTTTTTTATTATTTTAAAATGAAATTTTAGTATTTTGTCCATGTTCATCTGCTATTTTATCCTTATCTTTGGAACAAGGGATTGATCACTTGTCTTTGTCTGGCTGCAGCTGTGCCAGGTTAATGTTTCCAGCCTTGGTCCAAATGCATATTACTGCTTTCTCACAGCTCCAGATTTAGCTGCTTGGGTGGGCGTTCTGTAACCCATTTTAGTTAAACTAAGACAGGTTAGAAAAAGCATACTTTTTTATACTGTATAAGCTCAGTTTGGCTTATTTTGGTAGAGAATTAGAGGATGTCCACATGAGGGGTTCAGACGTGGTAACCTCCAACAGTTGGCAGTGACATGCAGCTGGGAAGCAAGCCTGCCTAAGAGCAGTGTCTTCCTCAGGGTGCATATCAGCCAGAAGATCAAAAATCTAGCCTGATACAAGTCAGAAAATCTCCGAAGTCAAATACTGACATGTTATCCTAACATATATGAATCAGTGTGAGATTATAGTTCACCCTTTTCATTTTGCCCTCTTCGCACTGAGAATACTTCAAACAGTGCAGTGAGTAGCATGTTACTCTGAATTAGGTGTATCTAGGTCAGGTCATATGTGATGGTGTGTTGGAAGTAAGCATATCAATTGCAAGCTTTTACTAGCAAACATAACTCACAGCAGGGTAGACCCTAGTCTAAGCTAACTAGAAGATAAAAAAGCTCCTTCCTAGCTTGAGGTCAGCAAAGTAACAAACAACCATTTGGCCACTTACACTATTTTGGGCCTAAGGTAGCACTGAAAGAGAAGACGTTCTGACTGGCTTATACATTTTCCACTGCAGATAGGCTTAAAACATGTAAAAAAATTATGTACCACTTCTAAATGAATTAAAATGGTAACATCCCCAAGATACTTGGCAAGAATGACATAACAGATAAGTACAGATACAGCTGGATTAACTGAATAAATATATCAAAATAAGAGGAAGTGAATGTAGTAAGTGAACTGTGCTTCTGTGGTTCCTGCATGATACTTTTAATGATCTGCTCCACAGAACAGCATCAAAGATTTTTTAAAAAGAGAAATCACATAGCTTGATTAGTTTCTCTCTCCTTCTTTCCCTCTCTTTATATATAAAACCAAGGAATAAATTAGTCAGAATTTCAGTCATTAGGGTTGGGTTTTTTTTAATTCTTAAAAATACTGAGAACTATCAGGAAAATTATAGCATTTAAATGTACTTCCATTTTTACTTCTTGAGAAAAAAGGGCTCTTAAGTATACAAACCTATACTGCTACATAGTTTGCAAAATCAGTTATGTTTATCTCACTGGAGTTACTCCAGATATACAGTGCATATGGGAACCAGTAAAATGAGAATCTGGCTCAGCAAACATGAAGGTGGAAGGCAGGAGGAGATAAATCTGTTATGATTGCAAAACTGTTTTCCTTCCCAGCTCAAGGCTGAGGAGTTGTTATGATACATCTGTTCAGCACACAGAGCAGGTAGGCGTTACATGGCATACAGTAGTTTTATCACAACAGATGGAATGATTTTAATTATAAAAGTTAAAGACAAAAGAATGCCAAGTTTTTCACTTCACTTGTTCTAGTGTGTCTTAAAGCAGTTGTCATCAATGGATACCTCAAAGGGATACTTGTTTGCCTCTGAGAATCAGACCAGATTTAATATTTCAGAACAGACATTAATAGAACAGCTCATTTCAAGGCAATAACATTTTTTTTTTCATCTGGTTTCTCTTATTTTTTAGGCAAAGTATATCCTTCTTCTCAGAGACCTCGGCCGAGCAGTCCTTTCTCTACTGACAGCAACACCAGTGCGGCTGTCAATCAGAGTCAGAGGCCGAGGCCAACTAAAAAACACAAGGGAGGACGGTTGGACCAACCCGCCCTGCCTTATCGTAGGGAGGGGATAACAGACGGTAAGTATTGTGGTGCAGTCCCTAATGATACCTTGCAGCAAGCAGGTGTGCAGAGTGGAAGAGCGCAGAGCAATCTTTAAAGGAATACATTACAGTGAATTATTTCTTTGGTGAAATGGGGTCTCTGGGTTGCCGCATGAGCAACATTGCAACACCAGCAGTGTGAAACTTCTTTAAATGAGTCTTCCAGGAGCCTTTCTTCATTTCTGCTTTTCTGCTCTGTACATGTTAGCATCTCTTAGGTTTTCTTAGATCTCAGTATAAATATTACCCCAAAATGGCTGTGTTGCACGCGAGTTGACATTGAAAATGCCCTTTGGTTAATTTTACATAAAATGAAAAGTAGCCACCACCAGCAGTAGCAGTATGCCATGAAATCCCAAAGACAAGTGTAGAGCCAGCCCCACAACACTGATACTTGCTGGTTTTGTCAGCCATCCAAGACCTACAACAATATGTATGTGCAATTCTTTTCTCATCATTCTTCCTTACGTCTTGTCCATGCTGCTTCATTCCTGACATCCACTGACCTTGTTTCCCTCTTTGATGTCACTTCTCTCTGACCACTGCTTCCCATGTAGGAATTTCAGGCATGTCTGTTATACTTTTCTAATGACTCAGCTCAGTCTTCTGTTATCTTTGGCTACTATCTCTTGATTTTGGCAAAAGATCCAACTGATGTCTGTTACTCTCTGAGAAACACTGGATAGAAAGGTAACCAGTTAGCTGTCCCCCCTCATTTCTTCTGATCCATGGCCTTGGCCCTGCAGGTGTTGGAGTGATCAGAGGGGAGAAAGAGACAAATAGAAAATCATAATTGAAGAAATGACTGAGGACATATGTAGACCTCTCTTCGAGTGTTCAAAATGGAGCACTTTTGAGAACTAGGCTGTCCTACCTGCCTCATAACACTCTCTGTAACACAGAAGTAGGTGTGATGCTAGTGAGATTATCCCCTCATTTTAATTACAGTTTGTCAAAATTTCCAATGTATGGGAAAAGCGTGGAAAAAAAAGTTTGGATTCTAGTATAAACATCCTCCTTATTCTAGTAAAAAATACTTAAAAATCGTAGACTCATAGAATATCTCAAGTTGGAAGGGACCCATAAGAATTATCAAGTCCAACTCCAATTTCTTCTTTGGATAGGTAATGTAAGAAATAGATTTTATTGAGACTAATTTGGTTTATTTATAATGTACTGTTTATTACTCTAGGTACATGTATAAAATCTATTAACAGCTTGTAAGGTAGACCGTGGCCTCTAAAACCACCAGAGCTCTCATCTCAGTCGTGTTATCAAGTGTACAGCTACAATTTTTCACTATACTCTGACAGATTCCTTGTTTGTCAAACCATAAAGGTGGAGAACAGATTCCTGAAATGAAAATCTTCACCAAAGGGGTTATCGTTACATCTCATAGAATCATAGAATGGTAAGGTTGGAAGGAGACCTCAAGGATCATCTAGTTCCACCCCCCTGCCATAGGCAGGGACACCTCCCACTAGTACAGGTTACTCAAGGCCTCATCCAACCTGGCCTTGAACACCTCCAGGGAGGGAGCAGCCACAACCTCCCTGGGCAACCTGTTCCAGTGTCTCACCACCCTCACTGTAAAGAACTTCCTCCTAACATCTAGTCTAAATCTTCCCTCTGCCAGTTTAAACTCATGCTCTGTAGTTCATCCTCACTACTATATTATTTGGGTAAACAGCCTAAAGTAGCTCAGACTCCAATCATATAGATCTGAATAGTTTTTAAAATTAATGCCCTGCTTTTCTGGATATGTTCCAGAGGCCTCCATGCTACACATATCCATTAAATAGGTGTGTCTAGAAGAATAGTTACTGTGAACTGTGGGAATGGTAGTGCTGGCAATACTCTTTCTGTGCATATGTTAACTCTTCTGCATGCCATATCCTGTCACCCTCAACTATGGGCCTTTTGGGCCACAAGCTCTTGAGTACATCTGAGTTTGTAGTGCACTCAGTATGATGACTTTTGAGTACTGCTGATGTAGAAATGTTTAATGACAATGCTGGTAACAGAAAATTAATGTGGTTCCACTTCAAGTGTGACTCCTCAGGACATCACTCCACCGCAAAATATGGCATTGTTTTAAATTAGTGAAAGAGAGCAGATTTTAAGGTTTATTTTAAAAGACAACTCTTCTGTTTTCACTGGAGGATACTTTCACATCTCGTCTTACCACAGGAACAAACAAACACAAATTGTGTATTTTTTTCCACTTCAATTCTTACTGAATATGAATCGTTAAACTGTATCGGCAAGTCTGAGTCACAGCTACATTTGCAAAAGAAAATTTGTCAGTTAAGGAAGCTAAAAATTGTTGCTTCCACCTGTGTATATGTAAACAAAATGCATTTAGGAAAATTAAAATGGTAAGTGGATGCTATGTGTGGAATATTGCAGTGACCTTTACAAAGAGAGAAATTACCACTATGGGCACAGTTAGAAACATCAAGTAGGAGAACCTGAGGTCCAGCAATTCTGAGTCCTAATCCAGACTAGTCTGTTCATCCTAATTGGGCCATCCTGATTTCAGTGGGAAACACCACTATACATTTTCTTGTGTTTCTAAGATGGTATCTCCAGTCCATTTCCTTACAAATACTGCCTCTTAGATTTGTCATACAAGAGCATACTTTGTCAGTTATGTTCAAATCCCCAAGGATAAGTCCTAGCATCCTGTGTTTAAATCTTGCCACATACTGGATATGTCATTTTAAATTTTCCTTGACCGAGTAAGCTCCAACCATGTCCTTTCTTTGCCTTTTCCCACTTGCATCCTGACCACTTCTTTCTTGTTAGCTGCAACCATACAGGATGTTGTAGAAGATCTTAGAAACAGTAAAACACATCCCAGACTGTGTAAGCATCTGAAGGTACAATAACCTTGTGCTTACTTTTGACAGCAATCCACACAAACCCCCTAAAAGTCTGCTTCTTCATTTTTCATCAGTCACAGGTCATAATTCTCTAGAGATTAGCTCTAGATTAAGTCTTCATATTTGTCTTGCTGTACACCTTGGCTTTCAACTTCTACATCCTAAAAGAACACAGAATCAACAGCAAATCCACATAGGAAGAATACTTTATGAATCACTCAGATGGAAAAAACCTTCATTCTGAGCTCCCAGTCCACCAGAAAAAAAAACAAATAGGAGGTTATTATTTGTAGTGTCAAGAAGTAATTTGTTTTCCTAGAAACAACGTGTTCATGAATTGCAAAACAGTGGAAACTGTCATGTAGGTGGTAGGATGGTAACTGCATGACTGAAGTCAAAAGTCCTTCCTTAGCTGAGCATGTTTAAAATAAATAAAGAGGAGGCGGAAGGAGAATATGGTTAGGAGTTGAAAAGGAGCAGTGGAATTGAAGACGTCTGTTAGCTTTGCCGCTGACTTGCTATCATGTATTACAAATCATTTTTTCCTAAGGTAGATCACTGTAGATCTCTGATGCTAGAAAGTGGTTCAGAGACTTAGTAAATGTCCCAGTAATTATTACCCTTAGGAAAACAAGTCACTGATACCTGTAGGTTCTGTACATTGCTGCTTTTTCAGTTAATAGTAAGAGACTATGTCAAAACTTGACTGAAGCCTGAACCATTTGGCTACTGCTCATCCTTCTAAAGGAGGGCTGGAGTAATCCCAGCCCAAACAGCCATCTGCCACTTACCAGGCACTCTGATGTCCTACAGCTTCTCAATCACAGTCCCTCCATTACTAAATCAATAAGACCATCACCTCCCCACCAATACACTTATGAATCACCTTGGAAGTTTGATAATCCTGCCATCAAAGGCTGCAAGTGGTAGTCTGGATGACAGTCCTCCAGCTTAGTAAATTACTAGCTCAATGTGAATTTTCAGGTGTTTTATCTGGCACCTGGAACTTAAATGTAATCTAGATGGAAGTACAATGACAATAAGTGATGCCACTCTGGATATCCTAACTGAAAATTCTGCTGAGGTCCTTAAATTTCTAGGTTCAAAACTTCTCTAAAATCATTGACATGGTGGGATGAATTGGCTTGCCTCTACGTGGTAATAAGCCTGTTAGGGACTGAAACTACGAAACATCTGATCTCTTTTACCCCTTTACTACCAGTTATCTACTAGCAACTATCACGTATGTTCATACTTGCACTTGTGTGTGGAGGCAGTTACACAGTCAGAATCGCTGAAGGGTATGTTTAGCTGGGAAGTGAGAGGAGAACAAAGGAAAGCCAAGACTGTCCTCTGTTGCATTAAAGGGAAAAACTCACAACTCCAAATACATGGGGTCTTTATATCTGCTCAGGCTAGATAACAGAGCACGTTTAGTAATTTACCTAAGACAGAAGATTCGCACTGCAGGATTTAAGTTGTAGAGCAAATAAAAAGCTATGTTTCCAAATAAAGCTGTCTTACAGCTTCTTCTATTAGAAAGGAAAGGTAGGTGTTACTGTGACAATCAACCCAAGTAAGGTGAAAATGCAGAAGTCGGGTGATGGTTGGCTAGAATTAGTAACCATTCTTACAGATCTCAGATGTGTCTAACACCATTCAGTCAGTCTATACTCATGCTGGAGCCATCTTACATTAATTCCATAGCACATGTGATTCTTCTAGAATTGTGTGATGCTCCCTTAAAAGAATTTTTTTTTCATTTCAACTCAATCACAGGTCTAAAATACCTGAAGAACTCTAAAAACACGTTTTTATATTTCACTTCTGTGCATAAGGCAATCATTATGCCCATTTTGCAGATGGGTAATTAGCAGCATAAATCTACAGTAATTCCAGGAATTGCATCTAGCTTTAGAATATGCAGTATGAGTTAAGTGCAAGCCTTCCTTCCTTCTCAGTATCTAATTAGTAGCAACTCTTAGACAGCAATTTCTGAATAAGGGTACTGTATGTTAAGAAGTGTAACACTGCAGTAATTTTAACTTTTTTTTTTGCTATGATACTTTTTTTTTTTTCTTGAATGGGAAATATTTTATCTAGGAAATTTGTACTGTCAGATGTCATGTTATGACTGTGTTTTTTGGATTTAGTGCCTCTCCATAAAGTGCTTATAAATCACAACTTCCATAATCTCTATTTCAGATTGCATAAGCAGATGCCACTGTTGTGGTTCTGTACATTGACCGGATATGATCACAATAAAATCAATTATAAGAAATGCCACTTTGGAATTCAACACTATAAAGCAATTTTAACATTGGCAAGCTCCCATACCCTCCTGCTTCCACCTACAGTAACTCAAGTATAGTCATTGTCATGAAAGGTCACATCTATATTCATAACTAAAAATTTCTCAAATAAATTAGTGCTGAACATAAAGCATACACAAAGTCAATGACAGATTATTATAAGGCTGTTCTAGACAGAAGATAAATATCTTAGTCTGAGATATAGCACTTCAGCTGTGAACAAACGTACAAGAGTAACATTAGATAACAACTTCTGTCCCCTGTAGACACAAATAACCCACATGTCCTCATTTATCTGTAAAAGACAATGCTGACTGGAATGACATCTCAGCAACTTTAGAAGCATTTCTGCCCTATTTATGAGGTACAAGTATCACTTTTAACATCAAGGACATGAAAAAGTGTCTGTGTAGCATTATGTAAAGCTGGAATACAGACTTTGAAACCAATTCCCTCCAGTGGCTTCCTCCCCAATTTATAAAATGAGTTTCAGTCTAGAGTTACGAACATCAGATTTTCTTGCAGGCAAGAGGAGAGGTTTACTCAAGCAGAGCTTTACTTTTCCATGTCTGCTATTGAGCCAAGTTCAATTCCTTGATAGATCTTTACAACACTAAGCTACAAATGACTAGACAGCAGGACAGACCCATATATAGCATAAGCTAAGATAGGTTTAGTGAAATTGTTGGGACTACACAGATTTATTTGGGCTATACATTGCCTAAACCCAAAATTATCAACAAATGTTGTGCATATGAAATGTGATACAGAGGTTTTTTTTCATTACCATACTAAAGGGGATTCCCTGTTTTGTGTCTTTTTTTTTTTTTTTGGGGGGGGGGAGTGTGGGTTGGGTTTTGTTGTTTTCTCTTTGATAGTTGTTTTTTAAATAATCTGAGGCCTTTCTCAGCTATTATAATTCTATCATGTAGTTTATGTGAAAATCTTGCATTTAGAATTATAATCATCCAGATTCTATAATTACCTTGGATCAAGGACTATTAAACAAAATGTACTTTCGCCTCCACAAATGTATTAGTAGTTTGATCTTCAATATTACAAGCATCTTAGTAGTGCAAGTGATACACTTGAGAAAGAGAGAGGAGTTGTCAGAGACCAGGCAAACATCTTTCAGTGTTCAGCTCGCATTGTATTTTAATTGGTTTTATTTGCAAGACCAATACATTTAAGATTAGCCATCCTTTTGTCTGGGAAGTGTCTAGCTTTTGGCTGGGCTTTCAAACTGTACTTTAACAAAGTGCTCACCTGTTGTTTGGCTGTTCATTTGAGCATGCATTTTTCACAGATACGTCAAGGCTTTTTCAATGACGGTAGGTTTTGTGGATAACTTCCCCCAAAGTTTTGGTGGAATTTTATTCATTTTGATAAAGTTATATGTTTAGGTTTTGAGTTTAAAACTCAAGATGAAAGTGAAGCCCAAAATGCCAGCCCTCTGCTGGCACAGGTCAGTTTTTCCACAGCCTTTCTTCATTTCTTGCTGTTACTGAAAGAGCCAGCTGGAGTGTACCCAACAGAAAATGTCCCATGCTTAGAAATCTAAGTCACGGCTCAGAGCCTATTGATTTTTACAGAAGTTAGAAAGTGCTAGCAACACAGTAACCTGAATAAAAAACTAGCAGAAGTGAAAAACACGTTGCTGATTAACATGAAATTTCCTCCTTTTAAAATCAGCACATGAAATGATTCGTGCCATTTCCAAGGGATTTTTTTTTTCTTTTCAGTGTCAAATAGACCTTCTGTTTCAACTAAAAAAAAATTAGTTTATCTAAATCTTATTCACATTTTTTAGATCTTCCACCACCACCCGACCCGCCCCCTGGTCAGGGTTTAAGGCAGCAAATAGTCCCCGGCCAGCGCGGAGGCTCGGCAGAAAGGAAAGGAAGCTCTCTTGAGAGGCAGCATGCACCGAACGTAGATGAAACAAAGAGCTCCCTGGACCGGCAAGCTAGGACGTCACTAGAGTGGCAACGACAAACCCAGGAGTGGATAAGCTCTACAGACCGCCAAGAGGATTTCAGGAAAGCCCAACACAAACAAGCCTTCGGATCAGGTGTGTGTGTGCTGCACCAGCCGAGGCAATGCAGACGGCTTCTTGACACTTCTCAGCTGAGGGTTTCTGTACCTGACAGGAGTCCAGTATCACCTGACACTCCTCTGTGCCAGCACTGGTGAGGCTTGAGGCTTAGGTCGGAAAACAAGAAAAGGCAAAGTGAAGAGAGCTTGTGATCCAAGTGTTTTCCCTCCTGCAACAAGGAGATCTCATTAGCCCCTGAATCGTTGCATTCTTTACAGTGCTTTGGCAATTAATGTTGTAGAGAATAGTAGTGCTAAGAACGGGAGCAGTTGCAGACAGACAGGGAAGGAGAAAGAGATTCTTACAGTATATTCTGTTAGATGTATTTGTTTACACATACAGGGTCATGTTTTATAGTTGTTTCAACCTGCTTCTAAATTGGCAGCAGTTTCTATTTGTCTGCAAGAAGTCTGATCTTTCTGAGATACAGACATTCTGTCCAGCTGTATTTAAAGCACTGTCTTCTCCTTATTGAAAAATACGACAATGTTACAATCATCTCTTAGACCCAGAAGGATGGTAGTGCAGGTTTTCACCTTTATACAGGACCTGTTCACTGCTGAGTGCTGACTTTGTCTCCTAATGGATTTCAAGGCTGTAAAAAATGTATGCAGGAGGAGATGCTGAGCCAGAGCTGTGGTTCTACAATAGTCACAGATTCCTTCTCTCAGCCTGACTTCAAGTAAAAACTACTTTTTCATGTCCCCTCACTAGGGTATTTAACCCTCTAATCACATGTTATCCCAGTGATAGAATGATAAAAGAGGACAATTAAGAAGATGTAAAGAAAAAAAAAATATGGTACATGTAGCTTTCTGTAGGGCTACATTGTTTCTTCAATTATGTATGTATGTAGCTTCCACAGTAACATGAGAGGTGCTCATATTACCCATCTTTTTCTTGATTTTATTCCGTTAGTGGTCCTTGTTAATCTAGCATGTTAGTATCAATCACAGTCTGAACAAAAAAAAATAGTGGTGTGCAGTCCACTATCTGGGGAGGCAGGATTTATTGAATACAGTCCTCCTAGGAAATATTGCTACCCATATTTAAAATACAAATATTTTAAATACTGTCCCCATTCTAAATTATAACAATAATAGAGCTGATAAAACTCCACAATCTTTCAGCTGCTTAAACAAGCGAGTGGTGTCCACATTGTGAAATGATGATGTGAAGCTGCAATTTAAAAATGGAGTGTGGTATTCAAGCTACTTAGTGAAATGGTGGTTTTAATTACAATGTGCAATACATACAGAAAATACATCAAATATACTTTATCCATCTTATTTTTTTATAAATTATCATTAAGGATGCTTCTCTGGCCTGGTTAGCCAGAGACACTTGCTTCATAAGTGTACAAAGAGAAGTTGTCAGTAATTCTGCAATACAGAGGTTCTACAGTAATAAAATTTACATGCTGCAGGACTTGTATTTATCTGTCCATCAATAAAACTCACTTGATCTTGACAGTTCCAGAGCCCTACACAAGCACTGAATTTAGGGCTGAAGAGAGTGATTAGAGTTATCCTGTTCTTGTCAAATTAAGGATGACTAGGGCACTTGTATATCCTTTATGCTTGACAAAATGTTTCTCTAGGAGATACTACAGTTTTACTTTGATGAGAAAACTTCATGAAGTTTGTGCACAAGGTGGCAGAGCTTCACATCTCTCTGGCTTCTCATCCCAGCTTCTTGCAGTACAGCTTTCTTACTCTCTATTCTTTCCTCTGGCAGATTTTTTAAAAAGGCTACTCATGTGCGTGATGCTTGTTTATATTTCCAGATTCTGGGAGTTTAATAATATTCATTCTGCTTCTTCCCTTTTCTTTTACTAATGACAAAAATCTCTGGAAATCTATCCCGTCCCAGTTTTTAATACATTTTGAAAAGGTGTTATGATTAGTTGTTGGCTTTCAGAAAACAGCTATTTTGCAGCTTAGAGGACTTCATTCAGACATTACCAAGCTGTGAGTGCAAGACCTCTGGTTTGAAATTGAGTGGAAAAAACCCCCAGCTAATTCTGGGAACTGTGTTTCCACAGGTTGCTTTTTGTGTAAACAAGATCACTGAGTTGCTGCCCATGGCTTCATTGTGCAGCTACAGTTACAGCACATCCAATGTAACATTCTCAGCTACCCCTCTAAAGGAAGTAGTGCTAGATCAAGTTACTGTAGTTTTGATAATATTAAAAACCTTTTGATTGTCTTAGGTGGTATAGAAAAATTCATTGCACATACATGACCTGATTTTATAGGGGCTAGAATTTCATCTTCACATTAAAGTCCCAGTACTGCAAAGAGAAAGACATCAGCAAAGCCTCCCCATATTCTTTGTAGGCCTGTGCCACGGGGCATTGTTTTCTTGAGTGCATAATAAATGTAAGCCCACTCTAAGGACTTGAGACAATTGCCTTTCATGTGCTAGAATGCTGTGGAAAACTTAGCCTTTATTTTATGTCAGAGTTGCTTATTTTATGGGTTGTATTTGTTTCTGGGGGCACAACAGGTAATTTAACACACCATATGCTCTATGATGATAATGCATTTTATATTTGTTCTTTTTTTGTTGGTATTTCATTGAACCCAAAGGAGACCCTATCCTGAGTCGACAAACTAGAAAAAAGCAAATCAATTGACCATATATGTCACCTTCAAAATATTTTGCAATGCTAGTGGCTTTTCTTTCCATCCTTTAAAAATGTATCCAGCTCTCTGCTAAACTGATTTATGTTGCTTGCTTTATTGCTGCCTTAATGCAAGCTGTTCCATACTTCAGCCAGCCTTTGGAAACCAGGGTTACACCCGATTCTGTTGTTAGGGCTTGATAGATAAAGAATAAGTGCATAATTTAGGAGGCTATGGCTGTTAAATGTCAGTTTACTGTATCTTTTAAGCATATCTTTTTCTTTCAATACGGACAGCAGGCGGTCATAACACAAAACACTTATAATGCCCTTAGGTCCTACAGCGCAAATATTCTGGTCCCTTGGGCAGGGTCAGAGGGAGATATTTCAGCAGAGAAAGAAATCAGCTGCCTACCCTCTTCTGCAACAGATTTACTGTACAAACGGCTGCTGTTCAATAGCAGATCACATGGGGTATTCATGTGTCCTACTCACTTGTGGCATTGGGTACAAAGAATGAAATTCTGGGTTTCTTTCACAAATTGGTCCTCATTTTGCATTTCCGTAAGTTAACAGTGCCTCTGTTGAAACCTTCGCAAAGGCTTCAACATTGTGAGTGAAAGCATTTTTATCTCTTCTTTTTTTCCAACCACCTCCACCTACTTTTCCTTCTGTGTTCCTGCCCTCTTGTCAAAAAGAATTGGTTTCTCCTCATCAGGTGTTTAATAGCAAAGACAATAGGGACAGCAAAATAAAGAGACCCCTTTCAGTCCAGATTCACTTTAAAAAAATGTAAGATTCAAACAAGAGGCATCCCACTGACTTCAAAAGGGGCAATTCCTGTGTTTGAGGTTAACCATATATACTCACGTTCTTTCTTGAATCCAACTATATTTAGTAATGTCTCTTTCTTCAGCTTCTGAGATAGAAAAAAGTGGTTCATATATAGAGCAAAGGAATAAAAGTGCATCTGTTTCAGTGTTAAGTCAGTTCTGTTGTTTTGCTTCTTTAGTTAGGATTATTAAAACAATATCTCCTGGAAACTCTAATCAGATGTGATGTCTTGCTTTACTTCATGCTTTATGAAGACATACAGTCCTATGCTTTATGGGTATTAATCCTACTCTCACAAGCAGTTCATTACTACAAGTCTTCTCAGAGGAGGAAACCGAGTGAGCAAAAGTAAACCTTTTGCCCATAATGAAACGGTGAAACAAACTGCAGGGAGATTTACTTACCCCAAATATTACAACCACTACATAATATTTTCCAATGCAATTCACAACCAGTTAAAAAATTCTTCAGTGTACTTTCTGGTGTTAGCAATTACTGAGCTGCTGGAAAACTATTTAAGATAGCTGGTATTGTAGTTCTTTATCTAAATTGATCAAAGTAATGTTACCATAAGTTAAGCTAAAAAATGGCAAAAGCACGTTTTTGTAGGCTTGAAGCAAAAAATCTAATCATAGCTGCATTGTTTTGGAAATTGCATGCACATCTATTTTTATTAAAGTATCTATGATTCATGATCTATTTGTGATCTTCATAATGAATCTAGGTGGTTTATAATTAATACAAACTCGTGAGTTTACATGGAAGCAAGATTAAATTCATGCTAGTTTCTTTGTCAATGGGATACAACGTGGTAATATTACCATACTATAAAGCAAGGCAAAAGACATATCTCTGAGGGTAGAAATATATATGATGTCCAAATAAGAATAGCTTGTTTATTCACGTTTGTGGTAATTTATTTGCCTTTTGTTTTGTTTCATTTTGCTTTTCTAGAAGAGGCACTCGTTCCATATAGTAAACCCAACTTCCCATCCCCTGGTGGCCACAGCTCTTCAGGAACAGCTTCTTCTAAAGGATCCACCGGACCTAGAAAAGGTGAAGTCTTGCGAGGAGGTCACCAACGTAATGCCAGTGACCTTCTCGATGTAGGCTATGTGGGATCAAACAGTCAAGGACAGTTTACTGGTGAATTATGTAAGTTTATCTCTAGCTACAGTTCAAACTCTCAAATAGACAGAAAAGGAAAAAGTATGCATCTGTTTTGAAGAGAGGAAGAAGTTAAGAGTGATCATGAGATTTAAGTTTTACCCAGATCTTTTTGCCTTCTGATGTATTTAGCCTGTGATGATAAACAATTGAAGTCCTTCTGTTTTTTGGTTTAGACTACTTCAAATCTGTGTAAGCCATGCCATGTTATCTACATAGTATGTCTTTTAGCATGTGCTACCGAAACACTGGGGAAGTTTTAGAAGAAATTTTAGTAATTTAGAATTTTCTTGGCAAACTATAGTATAGGAATGCCATTGGCAGTATTTCTCAAAGTGAATGAAAAGGGGAGTGGTGAGAAGCTTGTGAGGCCTTCTATTTAACTGTCCATTGCTTGATGAGCAGTGTTCTGCTCTTTTTGTCCTCATTTTTTGACTGCGTAGCCCATTTTTTCACTTGTGTATCCTAACTAATTTCCCAGGCCAGGGGAATTATTTTCCAAACTTTTTTCTGTTATCACTCAATATTTGTTAAACCTTGTATAAAGTCATATTAATAATGTGTACATCATGGTAGTATCAGTTGCCAAAAGGTTTGACTGTGCTGTTTGAAGTATTACACTGACATCCCAGCTAGCTCAGGCATATTGGTGTGTAAAAGCAATATAGCTGTTGGCATGTTTGCCTCCTGGTTGCTGCAAGTCAAACCCACACTACCTCCCAACAGTTACTGATCAGTAATTTGTAAAAGAGCCAATGGTGATCCACAAACCCTGAAAAGTGCTGTCTCAGATATGGTGTTGGTATGCACCGAGTTTTAGCCTTTAGTTTGTTTTGTGGTTTGTGAGTTTGTTTCTTCTTTTTTTATATTTTTTTTTTTTACTTTATTTTCATTGTTGTTTTGGGGTTTTTTTCCTTCTTGTTACAACCTCTTTCTCTTTGTTTCTCTCTATAGAGTAGTTGAGAAGACACATTGCAAGCTGCTCTGATGGACCATCAGGTCTACACTCATGGAAGTGATGACACTAAACAGTGCAATGAACATTTTCTTTATTTATGTACTATTAAAAGAACTGTAAATGCAATGTAAAGACACACAGCCACACATATCCCACAGATACTTTACTTGTGTTCTTCTCTTTAATACACTATACACCTTAAGCTATTCCTTGTCAGGAGTATATAAAAAAACAAAAAAACAAAAAAAAACCAAAAAAAAAAGAAAAAAAAAAAAGAAAAAAAATCACCCTCCGAGATGAAAAGAATCTCCTTATGTATATAATTTCTTTTGTTGCATTGCTATGCAAACTCACCCTCTTTTTAGCTATGTTCATATTCATGTCTGTTTTTATTGGTCTGTTGTACTATATGTGAATTAATAGGCTGTGGTGCCATATATTAACTTTTAATTGTGTAACTTTTATGTTTAAAGTTTGCACTGCAATTTTATTTGGTGATAAGCACAAAACTCTACTCCTCATGACATGAAGAAAAAAAGAGATTGAATGTGTGAAGAAGGTTTACATACTGTAAGCTACTTTGGATAATGTTGGATGTAAAGAAGTGTGTTAGGTGGTTTTCCATTGGGGTGTAGAAAGAAGAAAGTGACAGGCAAAACTGATGTCAGTGAAGACATTAGAGACATTTAAATCTTTGAAAAGCAAGCAACATAGTTGCTCCTCCTATTTAAGAAGGGATCAGGAGTTGGAAGTGTCAGATTAAAGAGTTAATATGAAAATTAAAGGTAGCATGAGATGGCCTAGACCCTTTCACTAGAATGATGCCCTTAGTATCTTTTTTTAGCCATCCCATGCCATTAAGTAAAGGGGAAGAAAAACAAACCTTGCTACAAACAAAAGAACTTAAGGTGTTTCACTAAAGCTGGTTTTATATTGCAGTTTTAAATTAATTACTACCATTAATTTCTGCAGCCCAAAATATGACAGAGGTTTCCCAGAGGAAATAAACTCAAGAAATACCTAGTAAAGTTATTAAGGATGCAATTTATTATTAAGACATATTCAGGATGCTTCCAAAAAACTGAAATGTCAGAGTATCTTATTTCACCTTTCCAATACATGTACAGTACAATAGAAGATAGAGCTGCACCACTGAAATTCATGACATTAATTGTTTTGATGCAGTCTAAGCAAACCTTTGTGTTCTGTTACCTGAAGTCTGAGAGAGCTGAAGCTGGATCTGCTAAATTTGTAGTAAAATGTTCAGGGTTTGGAAGGAAAGCAACGATCAAATTATTTTTGGCTTGCATTAAGTACATTTCTGGCTATACAATACATCCAAATAGTTGGATATAAGCAAAGAAAATCCTTGACCTGTGTGAGTGACTTCAGACTCTAATATGATGAGGAAATAACGCATGTTTTACACTTTTGAATAAACCAGACTCTGTAAGTGGACATTAATGACAGCATTCTGTCTCTTCATTAATTTTCATGACTTTGTCCAAATCTTCTGTACCTCTCAAATCTCAATAAGTAAATTGCCAAACTTTTCTTAGAATATTGTATGTGGATACTCCACTCATTTGATGCTCAATTTAAATGTTGCATCTGCAGTTTATTTCTATTATCTGGCTACAAACAGAAGATTCCATTTGAATACTCTTTCATATAACCAGTCTATGTTGTTTTATATATTGCCTTGGAGCTCACCAGTATTAAGAACCCTTTTAGAAGTGGCAGAATTTTAGAAAGGTAAATTACATTGCTAAATATGTGTTGCTTTTCATTTCATTAACTTGTTCCATGATAAGATAAAACACTACAGCTATCAACTATAACTCAGCACTACTGAATATTTAAAATCACTAGTTAACTTCCTTAAGGTTGAGACTGTTATTTAGCAGGTTACAAGCTGAAAAAGGTTGAGGAAAAAAAAGTATACATTTATTTATATATGTGACCAATGGACACATGTGATTTTCCTGCTCGTTAAACCATTTATAGTTAAAATTATTACTTTAAAATGTGCAAAATTTTTCAAGCAAGATAAAGAAAGCATCACATTTACATATATAAGGTTTTTATTTTAGTATTATCATATTAAAAGAAAACTATTCCGGGTACAATTCAAATTTATTTTTCTGGAAAATGTTTAACTCAGTCACTGGTAGATCTGTTATTTTTCTGTTAATTCAGGAGCTCGTGCTGAGCTTTGGTGGAACACCTTACTCACTATATTCTATTCAAAATTCAGTATCATTAGACGTTGATAAAGCCATCCCAATTACTTTCAAATACGTGTTTTATCTCTTCCACTGGAAAGTAAATGTGTGTCAGTATTAAAGCTGTGCAGTACCATGATAGTCACTAACTTGTCCATCTGCTTCTGTACATTTTTGTTCATTAATAATTTGCTTACAATATTACATAAGGTGTTGTTGTGTACCGCAAAGTGTCTCCATTATCTTACAGGTGACGTCTCTTCGTTTTTCTCTCTCTCTTTTCTATACAGTGTACTTCCAATGAACCACAGTACATATTTTTTAAAATACCATTTACTTTACTATTTTAAAAGAAGTATTCTTCTTTTTTTTTTTTTTTAAAAAAAACAAAAAGCAATTGAAAACATTTATTGTGAATAATGTGTTTAAAGAAAAGGGATGTTGTGGCAGGCACTTAGAATTGTTTTTTAATTTGTTTTTTAAAAAAAACTGTTTATTGGCTACGGTTTGTTCACGAAAAAAAGTATGACCTCTTAATGTGTTTCATTGGTATTAGTGCAGCAAAGTTCAATTGGCATAAGAAGTTGGTTAATAGTACTGTTGAAGTGTGTATTGTATATTTACTGGGGAAAAAAATAAAACATATTCACATTTCAAATCTATGTTAAAAGACCTCGAGTAAGGAGTCAATATGTGAAAATGTGAACTGGGATAATCAGGCAATAATAACATAGACTGAGCTATAATCATCACTGTCCACTTACAGGTAACAAGGAATGTTTTACATGCTGGTTTTTGAACTAAGTGAAGATCTGTCTTATATATAGGCCAGTGGTAAACATTGCTTATCATAGGGATTTCTGTTTAAGGTCCTGTCTGTATTGGGAGTAGTTGTACCAATGTAATTGCACTGATACAGCTACTCTAGTGATACAACCATACTGTTTCAATGCACAGCAAGGACTTTACTTAAGGCCCATGAAGTAGTGGACGTGTAAAACCTGTGTTCAGCAGCTCTGAATTCTGGGGCTTGGGGTTTTGTACCCATCAGCTACTGTTAATCCGATACAGAATATCCCCAGAATGTGTAGGTAGATCCTAGGTCAATCTTTGCATTGAATGTAAGCTCAATTTTATATGCAGAAGGGCTGAAGGACTGAATAATAAATTGTTACATGTGCTTCAGTGGTGTATTGCTGTCTAGGCAGCCGTTTCAGTGATGGAAACAAAAGACATTATTTTATTTATTGTTTCCCAAGTCCTTATCCAAGTCAGTGAATCTTTTAAATAACTTTTGATTGTCACCCGAAATACAGCAGAAACACTGTTCCTAGGGGAAAGTACAGAAAAAAAGGAGCTTGGAGTGTTTTAAGTATATTGATTTAACTATACACCAGTGCGAAAGGACTGTTTGAAATAATGGTATGGTGGTTTATACTTGCCTCAGCCCATACATTGCCAGCCAGGAAAAAAAAGTGTGTTCTAGGGCTGAGAAAGAGTCCTCACAAATGACAGAGGAAAGATTATCAGGTTGAGGGAAATTCTGGCAGGAACTTCTTAAGAAAAAAAAAAAAAAAAAAAAGAAAAGGAAAAAACCATAGAGGCCATTCCTTTGTTTTTCTACTATTTGTGCAGTGTGGGTTTTTTTCATGATTAATGGCCTTATGGAACTTTAGCAGGGGAACTAGAAGGAACAGAGTAGGCCTTCTTTTGTAATGACTGGGGGAACTTGTTTGCTGAGGGGAGGATTTTTTAAATTTAATTTGAAAATTTTTTAACACATTTTGTATTCCATCAATCTGGAATACAGTAGGTAAAAATAAATTATTTTTGAAAACCATGTGGGCAATGGATAATTCATTTAGGAGGTACATTCACACAGCAGAAGAGACGGCGAAGAGTAGTAATACTAAGGAAAGGAACACATACACTGCTTTAGAATCAGCCAAGTCCACAACAATTTCACATGCAATTCTGAACTGTTGATAATACATACAGGCTTCATTGCTTTTGGTTTCTATACCAAAATTAATTATCCACTAATTCATAGGAGGCCTAAATCCTCAGGGCACTAGATCTGGTACTGTATTTTAAATGTGCAGTTAATCCAAGCCGGTGGGACTGCTGTATGCTTAGGGTCTACAAGCCCAGCTCTGGCTACTCCCACCCTCGCACTCTCCAGCTGGGAAGCACAGGCTGGCTTCAGGCTCGGCGGGTTTCAGAAAATCCCTTTGCCAAGCACCTTGTCAGTCATCGCATACTTAGAGATTGGGCACTTCACCAAGGATGGAGTTTTTCAAGGCAGGAAAGGTCTCCAATGAGTCAGGCATTGTTGCAGTTCATATTGAGACCACTTAGGCAAGATTTAACATTTTGGGACCATTCTACCCAGTCCTTGTGTTAGTGCTGTTCTGCTATGGTCTGTATGCTCAGTGCTGCTGCTGTCCTCTGAATCTGGGACACCTTGCATAGGGATGTGAAAGAAGAGGCACGGTGGTGCTGAGAGGCACATAGTACTCTGCATGCTTGAGTGGCAAGATATATGACCTATTAGTTAAGAAGGGATCATGGAATACAGCAGAGCAATGATCCCAAACATCCACCCTGCTCTTTCTATCTCGTTCCCTGCTTCTGCATTAGAAAGACCTCTTGCCATGCCAACAGTTCCATCACCCAAAATAACAGGTATGACTTAGAGGCGTCTGATGGTACGGGGAAAACATGTGGTGCCATGCCTATGTGCCCTGAATATGGACTGGGGATTTGGGGAGACTTAGTTCTTAGCTCTACTGTTAGCGTGAGGACTAGATTACTCTCTAGCCTGTCTCTGTTTAACTGTGTAGGTATATCCAGAAATACCTCAGCAGAAAACAGGTTTCTATAGCACACCTAAGCATTGCAGCATCTCTCCTGGCATGCGACTTCTCTTTCAGTCTGTCACAGACCAAGTTCTATCATAGACCCGAGTTCTATGATGGATTCTTACCACATCTTCAAGACTGAAGTAGTTTACGCTGGCATTTAGGGAAGTGAGGTTGTTTTTCTGTCTGCAGCAGAATGGAAAAATGAAACAAACCCAAAACAAAGCACTAAAACCCCAAACCTGCCATCATTCCCAAAAATCCTATGATTTCAGGTATACATGTATGAAGATTTTTTTTTTTCTTAGCATGTTGTCTAGCTACCATTAAAATTATCTTTTCAGAGCTGCTACTCTCCTTCTGCCCCCCTTCCTTATTCTCCAGTACTTATATTTCAGCTGTAAAGAAGTTATGAGAGAATAATTCCATTTGTGTACTTATGGTGTTAAAACTTTATAAACAACACGGTGCACAGTTGCATTCAGTTCAACTGATCAAAGCCAGATAGGGCTGAAATGTTTGTTGTTTTCTTCTAAAAAGGCCTGCTACTGTTTGTGCTGATATTTGTTCCCCATTTTTGCTGATCAGTGCATCTTTTGCCTTCAAGGATGCCATTAGTAATTCTCCTTTGTGTTCAAAAGCAGGATCCATTGTACAGCACTTGGAGAGCCACTGGATGCAGGTAAAGAATATAACAGCTTGAGCAAGTGCTAATTAGAACCAATTAAACTTAATTGACCTCCTTTGGCAGTAAAATGCATAATAGAACTTGCTCTGTCCTTGCAAAATGGAGATCTGGCCTCTAAATATGAGTGAAGCATGGTTTCATGTATCAGCCTGTGGTAATTATGTGGGTATAACAACCAGGAAGCGGCTTGTGCAATTTGTTCTGATAACTGAGCTCTACTGTATCATGGCAGTGCAATAAGAGTGAGATTTCTGGTTCAGTCTATTTTAAAAGATAATTTTTGCAAAGGAAATGAGCATCCCAAAATACCAATGCTAATCTCTAAGAATGAGTTGGCAGAAAAATACAGCATCCCTTTCATAGGTAAGTAATGGTGAGCATTAAAAAAAACCAGAGGTGGTTCTGTGCCTGCGAGTTAGAAATGGCTGTGACGCTCAGAGACTGTGTCTATCCTGAAGGGCAGGTATAATTGCTGTTGTGCTTGGGTCAGCCTACAGCTCAGCTTCCCCACTGCCTTCTGCAGACTTCTGTTGGAAAAGGGGCATTGATCTATCTGAGACTGGAGGTACCATGGGTTTGCACCACTACCACAGGCACCATTGTGAACATGACCAGGGGTATCCAAATTTCTCTCTCTCTTAAGAGAGAAAGTGGGGGAGAAAATGAAGGGTAAGAAATGTAAAATGGTATGAATTCAAAAGCACCAGTGTTGGATACTAAAATGCACATCTCTCTGAAAAGCTGAAAAAACATTCTCATCAGTAAAACAGAACCGATCCCACTTTGATGACCATGTTTTGCTGACTTTTTCTTTAGCAGAAACTGAATGCAACTGATTTTGCTGCTTACTTGGCCTTACTATGAACAGCAATAAAGGTGTTAGTCAAGTGGGGACTTTGATGTGACCAATAACATCATTTTCCCTTCAGGGAATGTTCCTGTGCTGGCTTGTTAATGAATTTCTTTCTTAATGAGTATCATTAAAAACCCTTTGATTAGCTATTTGTGTGAATGCCCTTCCTTTTCCCTCTAAGCTGCTGCTTGCACTAGTGGCAGCAAGATTTTGCCCAAGGCAGAAAGCATACAGCTGTATTCCTTACCTCATGAATGCCAGTCTGAGGCAAACCACAACAGAAAAGAGAGCAAAAATAAAAATAATAACAAAAAACCCCTCACGGATGAGCTGAAGTTGTATTCTACACGTGTACAAGCTGAGCAGACACTGGCATTCTGATGAGAATGTCATTAAGGAAAATGAAGAGCAATAGGTTGTGATGGTGAAGCATGTAACAATAATTTACATACACCTCAAGTGCCAACAGGCAAAGAAACAAATAAAGCTATAACCTGAGGAAAGGGAATGCCAGAGAATAAATGGACCGCAACAAGCAAACAAAAAATGCCATGTCATAAAATATAGCAAAGAGCCTGGAAAACAAAATTAGAAACAGAACAAGGCGTTTCACATCCCAAGCCCCTTAATGAGATATTGATGGCATAGATATTGCCTACTCCTATGCAAGACAAAAGGAAGACTGAGAAATACAAAAACAATTAGGAAACAGATTTGGCTATCTAAGGTTTAATAGAAAGAGATGTGGCATGGCAGAGCACAATTAATCACCAATTGCCTGAAACACTTTCTTCTCCAGAGCTACTGCAGTCCTATCTCCCCTGCTACAAATCTTAAAATGACAAGCACTTGATCCGTTTTCTATTTAAATGAAATCTCTTGCTGCCTTTCCTTCCCCAGTCCCCCAAACCTCTTTCCACCTTTCCTTCCCCAGTCCCCCAAATCTCTCAGAGAATTGCAGATCCTGACAAACAAACTTTGCATTTATTCTGATGTGACAGGCTTTAAACTGGCTCCAACCTATCCACCTCCTTGTTGATTCTTTCTTTCCCATCAGGCGTAAGTTTCGTCTACATATATTCTACCTTGTGTTTGGGCATACAATGAGGCTTTTCTATTTTTGTCCTTTGCCCTGGAATCTGTGTTAGACACTTCAGACTTGGAGATTTATGCAGTTTCACTTTTAATGTTTGATATATGTGGAATATGAGGTTTAAGTTTAAACTAGGTCATTGGGTGCCTTTGGAGCATTTGCAAGTTAAGGGAGAGGCATTGATGAGTCTCGATTTGAGAGTTTCAGCCATGTGTGCAGAGCTTGAGAAGCTCGGGGTGAATGATCACAGTTGCAGAAGGATTATGGCCATGTGTCGTGACCCATGTCTACTCTGCCATAAATGATTCTCTGCATCCATGTGCAGCACAGGAATGTAGCTTAAAAGGTCTGTAACAGTAAGTTACTCTAAATAGTGACAACCTGTGAGCAAATATTGGTTCTGGTCAAATCTATGGTAAAATTCTATCCTTTTTTCAAATCAAGCTGAAGTATTAGTTTCCAGGGTATCTTTGCAGTGTAGTAGCAGATTTTTCCCCACCTAAAGGTCTGCCTTTCTCTTCTGTGTAGCTTACAGCCCTGGGACATTCAAGCATATTCTAATTTTCTGTATATGAATGTTTGTGTATGTAAAAACCTGTTTCCAAACACAGGGCTTTAAATTCCCTTCTATCATAGTCCAGGAAGTTACCCAGATCCAAAGTGTTTTCACAATCGCCTATTGCCAGATAATAATAATTAAAGAACAATCCTTCCATATTTTCATACTCTTTACAGTCTTGTGCAGGCCCATGAAAGAGAATAGATACCAACTGCAGCATTTGGTCACAGATATGTTATACTTCTGATTTCACTGAGGAATTCAGGGGGCATGATTTTCATAGAAACCCATGTCAATTAGTTGATGAGAAACTTAACGTTAAAAGTACTAGACCTCTGAGATCTGGTAAGTATCCTTGTACTTTAGCTGAGGGTAAAAGCTTTCATTACTTTTGCAGCTAGTTATTATTTAATTAATTAAATCATAGAATTGCAGCATTTTGTAATATTCCCAATAGAGCTGTCTGGGTGAAGGAACTCCAGTTTGAGGCTGAGTTACTCTGATCAGGAACTCCCGTTGAAGCAGCATATGGATTTTTGTATGACAAGTAAGTATTTTGTGTCTTTCTATCAGTAATGAGGAGGGGGTTGGGGGGAAGAGGAAAAAAAACTAAGTAAGAATTAAGTAAAAGCCTAATAAACTCAGCAGCCTTTAGTGAGTGCTTGAAGTCCCCTCTATTTTGCTTTCTGTTTACCCTAAGGCAGAAGAAGTTTGGTGCAGGGACGTTTGTGCCTGGTGATATCCCTGGCAAATCTGGCCTCACCAGTCACACTCAGAGCTGGAGCAGCCACGGTGGGGAAGGGTGAGGAGAAGAAGAGGAAAGGGAGGAGAAAATAAAAGACATACAGTATCTCAACAACAGTTTTCAGGTCAAAAGAGAATTCTTCTATTCTTTTGCAGTCAGTTCTGTAGCATATTGCAGATCTGGTACACGGAAGTACTCGTTTTGCCCAGTGTCCATTTTTTTTCCTCCTTTAGACTTGGATAAATGTAAATATCTGTTTCAAAAAAGAACATTTCTAGAAAAAAAAGGAAAACAAATGTTAACTACCAGAAGAATGTGGAGCTGTCCACAGCATAGGCCTCAGACCATTGACATTAGGATGTGTCAGTAAATTGATTATCATTCATAGGCTGTTCCTAGGGCTGACAATAATAGTGACAGAGTGCTCTTAATTGGTCCCAGGGAAGAAAAAGGAGACACCAAATTCTTTGGTGTGATTCTGTTTGTTTGTTTCCCCCACGGTGAACAGTTGCCTATCTTTTTTTTTCCCTCTCAAGCACTCAATATTATCATGGTAGTCTTAAGGGTGTTCTGAAGCATCTTATGCTGTTCACTTAAATCCATTTATTAAATTGAATGTTGTCGAGCGTGAGGCTGACATTTGGTGATTCTCACACAGTTTCTAATAGCTGCAGGGTGCTCATTTTTGGAAGCAGTTTTGCGATGCTACAAAATGTCTTCTCTGCTTTTGCTGGCACATATCATAGCCTATATCTGAAGCAGAGCTGTCAGGACAGCATGTCTCTATTTAGCAGACCATTGTTTGTCATCGAACTGATTTTCTTGGAGTTTTTTCAGCTATAGTGTTGTTGCCAGTGGTTGAAATTTCAAAGCTTCATAAATGACTGTGCACAGGAAGATTAATCCAGCTGGCAAACTTTCTCCTTTTAAGATTTTTCTAAAAGTCATCAACATGGGAGCCAATAATTTTCTCTCTCTGATAAAGTCTTCATTATAGAGAGTCTGAAACCTTGCTATAACGTGGATGACTTTGCCATTATATCTGCAGTTATGTGCTTGCACTTCTAATCGCACTCATACAATGGGAACTGAGCACCACAAAATTACTCTGAAAGTAGAGGAAATTAATTTTCTTCTGCATTCATACAGTGTACAGGCTTAGTAAGGGTCTTTCATGGTACTTACAATGTCATTGTTTGTCGGATTCTTCTTAAATTAATTCCCTGGTATATAAAACCTGGCAAATGTCAGCACTTGTAACTACCAGCTTTCAATAAACACGATCTACAGGGGTATGAATCTTGTGGGACACAAAAAAGAGTAGGTCACTCCATAATGAGCAACTGTGAAGGAAGGACAAGTTAGCTTAAAACTCTGTGTTTGCCACATTTAATTTGAAGTTTTGAATGTGTCCAGATTCAGAGACACTTGTCACAGATGGTCAAGACATGCTGCAAAAAACTACAGTGAACAAGAAGGCTGTTGTACGATAATGGTATCATAACACCTGAAGCAGGCATGGTAGCTGTTGTTTTGTCATTCTTCAGCTTGATTTTATTATTCTGAAATGAAATTATTACAACCTTTACCTGCCATTGGATTCTGTGATATTGAGAAAACACTAATAACTTTTTTTTTTCCCTTGTCTCTGTTTCTCTTTTTTGTTGTTTTTGAGTTGGTTTGGTTTTGGTTTTTGGTTTTGTTTTTTTTTTGTCTTTTACCCCATCCCCTACACCCAGTAGACTCAGGTTCATTTTGCTTGATGTGTAGGCAATTAACACCATAACCCAGCTGATAAAACATTCCTGGAAATCTTCATTGGGGAGGGAAAAAAAGAAAAGGAAAAGTGAAAAACCAAAACCAACCCCACAACTGCTGCTAAAAGAAGCAGTATTTCCTTCTGTTTATAGAAATTTTGCCACTCTTCAGAAGGAAGTTTCTTATTCAGGAGAATAAACTAAGGCTTCCTTCAAAGAAACAGTTAGATAGAGGCATTACTTCATTATCAGACAGTGTCTGATCCTTACCTTTTCATACACACTAAGCACTATCTTGCCTACAGCAGTCACAAGCAAGAAGTAGTGTTACTCAGAGTGCAATGTCAATCCCATGCTGCTAATAAAAGCCACTGGGACCTTCCTTATTCATGTCATTCATTTTTCATGCTGCTAGTCTTAAATTTCTGATGTCTACGGTCCTGACTCTAGCATTTGTTAATGTATCATTATTACCCTAGGCAATAGCTTACCTACTCTTAATTATTTTACCCTCAACTTTTCTTTTTTCTTTTTTTTTTCCTTAAAGACACAGTTGTGTTCTTTGAGCCCCTTCTACAGATTGTACATCTCCTCTTCAATATTTGGATAAGGGAAATCAGAGCCTAAGTCTTCACCCGTAATTATGTACCTGTTAAGATAGCTGTTGCTGCTTTTACAGGCTTATCTTGGATATATGTTTAGGGCCTTGTGTGACATTAAAAAACTTGAAGAAATAGAATTTTAATTTCGACTGTGATAAGCTTTATCTCATCACCAAGCCTAGATCCTTCTGTGGCATGTTCTATTTATTAAAATGTGATGCAGCTTTGAACAAATTCATTTTTTTTTTCCTCTTCCAAACTTTCCCTTCAACTGCAGAAGATATCGATGCTGATTATACCTAGAAAGTAAAAAATAATTTTAGCTAGCTAGTGATTTGGAATGGCTTCAGTTCAACACAGCTAGTTAGGGAGAGACAGAACGTAGGCAGTGTCCTCGCTGGGCTATAGTCATAAATCATCATTCAACTTGGCATTGACGAATTGGTCTTGGCCTAGAGCATTCAGGAGCTTTGTGAGAAACCTGGCCTGGGAAGGGCTGAAACATTAACAGCAGGCATCCCAGGATGTGCTTTTGAGCTTCTGGATGGAGGTGGATATGTAAAAAATATGCTTTGTGGGCAAATTTCCAGGAAAATCTATTGGAAAAATTTGTCTTCAATTACTTCTCCTGTAATTTTCTTTCAGTTCAGTTGCTATCTCTGTTGGCCAAATGAGCATGAGCAAGGTGGATCTAAGATGATAATCAGGCTCATCTGTCAGCAGTGATATGAGAAAAATAGCAGGCCAAGAGCAATTCAGTGCACAAAACAGCACTGTTAAAAGGTAACCAGGTCATCAAACTTTGCTGAAAATGATGAGACTTTCTGGTGGTAATTTAGATAGTAGTTGGAAAACAGTTCTAATTGGACGCCAGGGCTGAGTAGCTATCACATATGGTACATCTCCACGGAGACCGAAAATAAGCTGAAAATTAATGAGCTTCTAATTTCAAGGCTAATGTCTCTTGAATACATCATCTTTTATTCTCAGAGATTTTTTCCCCTTATTCCTCCTTTCCTCCTCCCCAGTTCTTTTCTTTTATACAAATTCCTTATAGTCAGTCATTGAAACACTTTTCTGTGCACGTGCCTATGTGTGTATAATAGAGCTTAAAGTGATTGATAAGCAGAGGCATTTCAGTATCTTAATCTACCAGTAACTGGAAGAGTGCAGGGCAAGAGCCCCAGTAAGTTATTCTGTGAAAAAATGGCATCACCTACAAACACTGTAACATACTGGATGTTAGGAGGAAGTTCTTTACAGTGAGGGTGGTGAGGCACTGGACCAGGTTGCCCAGGCAGGTTGTGGCTGCTCCCTCCCTGGAAGTGTTCAAGGCCAGGTTGGACGAGGCCTTGAGTAACCTGTACTAGTGGGAGGTGTCCCTGCCTATGGCAGGGGGTTGGAACTAGATGATCCTTGAGGTCCCTTCCAACCTTACCATTCTATGATTCTATATTTCTTATTCATTTGTGTCAGTGAAGTGCTGCTATATGAACACTTCCATGTTTCTATTAGCTGCCAATCTTCATCTTTCCTTTTTAGCTTTTCCTCAGATTCTTTACTCCATCTTCCTTTTTCTTTTCTTCTATCAGTTTTTCCTTCTTTTTCTAAAGTGTCTTCCTGTTTATCCTGCTCTCCCTTTTCTCTAATAGCCCTTTTCTCTGCTTTATGTAGGATTTCCAGTTCTCATAATCCTTTTCAACACCAGTCTTTCCACCCTCTAATTTTCTAAGAATATTCATTCCTCCATCTGCATTGTTAATGTGGAACTCGCTACTTTAGATATGTCATTCTAAAATGTGAATGGTTAAATCTTTGAGCATGCACATGCTGAACTAGATGCCTACAGAAAAATGTGAAATCAAAATCACTTGACTACTGAAGTGACTGAAATCCCTCTTTTGTCATCTACCTGATAGCTGCTTGTTACAAAAAGCATTTCCTACACCTGCATGGTGGTGTATAAGCATCAGAGAAGATGCTTATGCATCAACTATCTGCTAGATCTATACTAGCTCTTTAAGAAGATCTTGGAAGAAAACATGAATACTTTTGAGGAGGGGGGAGCAGAGAAAGCTGGCAAACCTTTTTAAAGCTGGCAAACCTTTTTTAACTTTTTGTTTTGTTTTGGTTTGGGTTTTTTTGGTAGTCTCCATGGTGCTGTTGCAGAAAGATTCAGAATTGCTTACAGGCCTATTGGCAGGGCAGCATAGCTGTGAGTACAGTGAAATAGTATTATTTTTCCTCATTAAAGTATTGTGAGTTGACTTTGACATAAAGTCCATAAAACATATGGATTTGGGGAGCCCTGACTTATTAATAACACAATGGTTTGTTTGTGGAATAAATATAAGGGAAAGATGAAGTGGAAATTAAATGTAATTGTAAAGGAAGTGGATTTTTACAAAGATAATCTGTTTTACCAATATGGTTTAGTCTACTGGTTCAAGTATAAAGGGGAGCAGATTAGGACTGCGTTTTACTTCAGGTGATTTCAAGTGCATCTGAAAGTATTCTTATCTCTTGACAAAATTTGTAAGGGTCAGCAAGGAAATGATCCCTGTTTTGAGACTCAACTCCTCTTCTGGCTGGTAACCACTTGGCAGTCAGGTCCCTGAGAACACCATAGCCAGGAGCAGGGCTACACAGGGGTTGAAGGTCTTATGGGAACAATCTACAGTACACTTTGGGTGTGCTTCTACATGCTGATTCCTTTGCCTCTCCTGGTGAGGGCGGGAAGCCACTCTGTGTCCTTTATGACACTAAGACAGCAAATGCCAGATTTTGGGTTTGGTTTAATCCTGTCTCCTGGTGAGGAGTTTGGACAGTTGTGGTTTGCCTGGGTAAAAGTGAATTCTTCTGGTCCCTGTCAACTTCTCTGATGTCTTTTGCCCTCTTTTTTAAAGTCTGGATATGGTGGAAAAAACTCAGTTTCTCTCTCCCTTCACTCTACTTGTAGCGTGGCATCTAGGATAGGTCTATAGAATGAGGAGGGGAAAAAGGTTCTAGCTTTTATGTGGGTCTGAGAGGCACTTCAGAGTTTGAAAACAAGGAAATTGTTTGGGTCTCCTTCTCTGTGTCCCATGTTCCAGACGTCTCTTTTACTGCCATTTCCTCCCCTTTCCATTTCTGTAGTTTTTATGTCAATTTCTGTTAAGTTATAGAAATGTTTCATCTTTTGATTTTCACTGCTTGAATGCTGAAAGGTAAACCTTCTTCCTGTCACAAAGATTAATGAAGTGAATTTTGAGATAAAATTGCCATTATAGTCAGCTTCACCTCCAGCCCTGGAAAGATGATGGAGCAGCTCATTCCAGAGGTCATCTCTAATGAAAAGGAAGAAAAGAAGGGTTTTCAGGAGTAGCCAGCATGGATTTACCAAGGGGAGATCTTGTTTGACTAATCTGATAGCCTTCTATGAAACCATGACCAGATGGGTAGATGAAGGAAGAGCTGTGGGTGTCATATACCTTGACTTCAGTAAGGCTTTTGATACTGTCTCCTATAACATCCTCACAGAAAAGCTCAGGAGATGTGGCATAGGTGGCTGGTCTGTGAGGTGGATCGAAAACTGGCTCAGCAGCAGAGTTCAGGGGGTTGCCATCAGTGGCATAGAGCCAAGATGAAGGCTTGTGGCCAGTGGTGTTGCCCAGGGATCGGTACTGGGTCCAGTTCTGTTCAATATCTTTGCTAACAACCTAGATGAGGTAATTGAGTGTACCCTTCACAAGTTCACTGATGATACAAAACCAGGGTGGGGGTGAGGGGAGTGGCTGACACCCTGCCAGGCTGTGCTGCCATCCAATGGGATCTGGACAGGCTGGAGAGCTGGGTGAAGGCAAACCTCATGAAGTTCAGTAAGGACAAGTGCAGGGTCCTGCATCTAGGGAACCAGTACAGGTTAGGGGTTGCCCTGCTGAAAAGCAGCTCTGTGGAGAAAGATCTTGGAGTCCTGGTGGACAGCAAGTTCTGCATGGGCCAGCAATGTGCCCTTGTGGCCAAGAGAGCCAATGGTATCCTGGAATGCATCAAGAAAAGTGTGTCCTGCAGGGCAAGAGAGGTTTTTCTTCCTCTCTACTCGGCCCTGATGACACCATACCTGAAATACTGTGTCAAATTTTGGGCTCCCCAGTTCAAGAGAGACAGGGACCTGCAGGGACAGAGTCCAACAGAAAGCCACAAGGATGATTAGGGGCCTTGAGCACCTCCCCTACAAAGAGAGATTGTGATACCTGGGACTGTATAGGCTTGAGAAGAAAAGACTGAGAGGGAATCTTGTCAATGTCATACATAGGAGTGGATGGGACCAATCACTTTTGGGTGGTGCATAGTAATAAGATAAGGAGTAACAGGTACAAACTTGAACACAGAAGGTTTCACCTCATGATGAGGAGAAACTTCTTTACAGTGAGGGTGACAGAGCACTGGAACAGGCTGCCCAGAGAGGTTGTGGAGTCTCCTTCTCTGAAGACTTTCAAAACTCACCTGGATGCATTCCTGTGTGGACTACCCTAGGTGATCCTGCTTCTGTCAGGGGGGTTGGACTTGATGATCTCTGAAGGTCCCTTCCAATGTCTAATATTCTATGATGCTGTGATTTTTTCTTTTCCAGCATGAGATTACAGTTTCTTTGTAGACTCACAGAATTGCACTGGGTTGCCTGTTTCTGTGGTGCTCTTGTGCTTTCATACTGCTGGTAAGGAACCCCAGAATCACAGAATATATCTGGTTGGAAGAGACCTCAAAGATTATCCAGTCTAATCTTCAGTTCAGTACTGAAGGACCAACACTAATCCATGTCCCTAAGTGCCAAGTCCACATGCTGCTTGAACACCCCCAGGAATAGTGACTCCACCACTGCCCTGAGCAGACCATTCCAATGTTTGAGAACCCTTTCAGTGAAGAAGTATTTCCTAATATCCAGCCTAAACCTCCCCTGGTGCAGCTTGTATCCATTTCCTCTAGTCCTGTCACTTGCCACCAAGAAGAAGAGCCTGGAATCCTTGCTACAACCTCCCTCAGGTAGTTGTAGAGAGCAATGAGGTCTCCCCTCAGCCTTCTCTTCTCTAGACTGAACAACCCCCACCCCTTCAGATGTTCCTTGTAGGCCATGTGCTCCAGGCCCTTCACGAGCCTCATTGCCCTTCTCTGGACATGCTCCAGAACCTCAATGTCCTTTCTATAATGAGAGGCCGGAACTGAGCACAATATTCAACTTGTGACCTCACCAGTGCTAAGTAGAGGGTCCCCTGTTGCTGTCAGCCACAGTTTTTCCAACACAAGCCAGGATGCCACTGGCTTTCTTGACCACCTGGGCACACTGCTGACTCATATTCGATTAACTATCAATCAATACCCCCAGGTCCCTCTCCAAGTTGCAGCTTTCCAACAACAAATCCCCAAGTCTGTAGTTTACCTTGAGGCTGTTGTGACCCAAGTGCAGGGCCTGGGACTTGACCTTACTGGACTTCATACAATGGGTCTTGGCCCAACAGTCTAAACTGTCCAGATCCTACTGTAAAGCTTCCCTACTCCAGCAGATTGACAGAGTCACCCAGCTTGGTGTCATCTGCAAACTTAACAGGGGTGCACTCAGTGCCCTCATCCATATCACTGATAAAGATATCAAAGAGGACAGGCCCCAATACTGAACCTGGCAGCAGCACTAGTGACTGGGCACCAGCCAGATGTAGTCCCATTCACCACCACTCTTTGTGCCCAGCCATCCAGCCAGTTTTTAATCCAGTGCAGAGTGCACTTATCCAAGCCTTGTGCCCCGAGTTTCTGAAGGAGAATAATGTGGGAGACAGTGTCAAAGACTTTACTGGAGTCCAGGCAGGCAGTGTCCATAGTTCTTCCCTCATCTACTAGACAGGTCACCTTATTTTAGAAGAAGATCAGTTAGTCAGGCAGGATCTGCCTT
>WBNM01008407.1:0-15895 GCA_013399055.1 Ramphastos sulfuratus
AACACTTCCATGTCCTTCAATCTTTAAAAACATCCCTTCCATGCCTTCCAATCTCTGACAAGGTTTCAGCATCCTGAACCATCTGACCTCACCTAATACAACTGCATCACATCGATGGATCAGCCTTCTCCTCTTTGTTCCTAGGCAGCCTCTAAGCCGTGTTTGCTTTGGGTAAGGTACCGCGCCACGCCGATATTGTTTGGCGGGGGAGCATTTTCTGACGTCTGATCGCCTTGGGTAAGATGTTTTTTGGTGAATCATTACACCAAAATGCAAAGAAGGTAACTTGAGAAAGATGCTTATGTTTCTGTAGCACTTTGCAGCAGATGTCTCCTATTTACTGCTTTATTTTATTGCTTAATGACTGGATCTGGAGTAATTGAACAATTTGACAGATATTTATTTGTGAAACGTGATTCATTTAGTCAGACATTGTGAAACAGTTTCATGCCAGTTCTAGAGATTCTGGTAGAACTTTCTAAAGATGCAAGCGTTCAAGTAAATTGCTCATGTCAATAGCACATCCACTTTTTTACTGTTCTTTGCTGCACACAAATATTTGAGTTGACAAAAAAGCGCTGGTGAACAGACTACAGGGACTTCTGAACTTTAATCAACCACAAGCACTGGCAGGGTTCAGAAGTAATTTCCTAACTATGAATCACCTGCAGACAATGAATCACATACTGGAGAAGATTGCCAAATAAAACAAGCCATCATGTATAGCTTGCATTGACTGGACTATGGAAAGGCCTTTGATTCACCTAGCTGAAAGAGAAGCTGTGATGAAAGCACTGAAATAAAGGCAGAAAAGAATGTAGGAATCCCAAACCACATCTGCTAGCAGTGAATGGCGACATTTAAGTTCGACGAGGAAGATAAAAGAGACTAAGCAAAATAGCAGGCAAGGAGACACTATCTTACTGGAAAAGACTTGCCTGGAGAAGAACTTCACAGAGCATTTCTGGGAAGAAGACCTTAGCTTAACTTCAACCATATGTGCGAGCTCAGATTTCGACTGCGATGGAGCAGTTGTCTTTTCTGAAATAGCCACTGAACCTGGGTGATTTTTAGGGGAGCTGAAATGTGGGGAGAGCAGGGAAGACAAATGGTGGGGGAAGGCTGAGGAGGGAAGTCACTCCCTCAGCAGTCGGTCTGGTACTCACTGAGATGAGCAGAAAGATTCTCCAGCGATTTCACAGGCCAAACTCCTGCTGAAGAAGGGGTGTTTGGTTTCTGTCTCTAACAGAAAGGGGCCAGGAGCTTGGGTGCTAACAAACAACAACAAAAAAAAAAGAGATGGGATCCTGTGTAACAGTTTTCAGAGGCAGTGCTGAATAAAAGGATGGTGAAATAGAAGAAACCAAAAACTTCCTGCAGGCTGTAAAGAATCATACAGAAGTCCTACCACAAGGCAAAGAAATAGAAGAAGGAAGAAAAATTACTTTTAAGATTTTTTCTTTTTTCTTATGAAAGGTATTTGGCCATGCTTTCCCAAGCAGTGAGACAATAGCTGGTAAAGCAATGACAGTGGAAGCAAAAATACAACAACAACAACAACAAAAGCCCTGCAATTATCTAGACTTTGATGATTCCCCTCTGTTTGTGCCAGTATTGGATAAACCCTCAAATTGCATGCTGTAGCAGGAGAGTGAATTTACTGCAGCCAAAATCATCTGAGTGCAATGAATCAAGACAGCCTTTCCACGCTCCTCAGGTCTGGCTCATCTATTATTCTCCACGTGCTAAAAAGAAATAAAAAAGGTAAAGCAGAATTTCAAAATCACTGTAGAAACATAGAATGGTTTTGATCAGAAGAGACCTCGAAGATCATCAAGTCCAGCTATTAATCCTACACAACAAAACCCATGTTCCTCAGCACACAGCTCAAAGGGTGGTGAATCCTCCACTTCCTTGGGCCGCTTGTTGCAGGGCTTGGCAATCCTTCAACAGAAGAACATCCAACTTAAACCTCCACTGGCACAATTTGAGGCTGTTTCATCTTGTCATACTGCTTATCAATCAGAAGATACTAACACCCACGTGGCTGCAACCTCCTTTCAGTGAGCTGTGGAGAGCAAGAGAGTCTCCCCTCATTCTCCTATTCTCCAGTCTAAACAACCTCAGTTGCCTCAGCTGCCTCTCATAAGACTTGCTCTCTAGACCCTTCACCAACTCCATTGCTCTTCTTTGGGCATGCTCCAGCACCTTGATATCTCTCTTGTAGTGAGGGGTCCAAAACTGAACCCAGCGTTTGAGGTGCAGCCTCACCAGGTAATGGTGAGAAATTTGCTGCTGGCAAGCTGCAGGAGAGAAATTTGCTGCTAGGAAGTTACAAGAGAGAAACTTGCTGCTGGCTGCTTACAAGAAGGTAATCACTGCTACAGAAAGAGTTAATTAAGGTCTTACTTGTTTCTTGGTTGCTCAAACAGGCAATGGTTGGGATCACAGAATTGTTTCAGCTGTAAAAGTCCTGTAAGGTTATCGAGTTCAATCACTGACCCAAGACCACCAGGCCCACTAAATGGTCACAGAATCACAGCAACATGCAGGTTGGCAAAGCCTGTCAGGATCACGAAGTCCAACCTAGAACCCTACTCTACAAGATTCACCTTAAACCATATCCCTAATCACTATATCCAAGCAACCCTTAAAGACATCCAGGGTGGGTATCTCCACCACCTCCCTGGGCAGCTCACTCCAGTCCCTGACCACTCTCTCCATGAAATGCTTTTTCCTAATGTCCAATCTAAACCTCCCCAGCCTCAGCTTGAGGCTATTCCCCCTTGTTCTGTCTCCATTTACTTGTGAGAAGAAACCAGCAGCAGCCTCTCCACAATGTCCCTTCAGGTAGTTGTTGCAGACAATGTAGACATCCCCAGGTGCCATGACTATACATTTTTTAAACACCTCCANGGATTTTACAAAGTGTAGGGGGGTGGGTAACTCCCAAACCATCACAAATTTTTCCAAAGATCCAATTCAGAAGGTTAAAATCTGAATTTTCTCCCCCAACAGCAGCCCAGCGAGGAGCTGCAGTAGCCTTGCACTTGTGTACTGTGCTGTAGAGAGACCTCTTACTGGGGCCTTCGCAGTTGCCCAGAGTCACTTCCAGTTGGCATCAGGCCTTTTGCTTTCATTTGTTTCGAAGAGAGCCTGGTCTGAGCTGGAGCGGGGACGCTGAGCACTTCCCCCTGCAGCCACGAGAGAGCAGCCGGCAATTAGGGCTGGGAGGGCTTCGCGCTGCTCTGCGGAGGAAAATAAATCACCGCCAACGTTCTTCGCAGGACTCCCTCCTCGCCTTACGCTCTTCAAACCAAATTGGAGTGGGGAATGCAAGCCAGGCTTAACTAAACCCTCGCTACTTGTTTGGAGCCGCGAGTCGCTGCGAGGTTCAGGCGCGGATTGGTGCATAGAGGAGGTCGCCGTGAAGGATTGCCCTGGTGCAGGGGAAGGGGGAATCTGTTCCCTGGCTTCTGATATCCTCGTTCAAAGCCAAAGGCTGCCTAATGACTGCTGGCAACGTCGACAGCCGTTTAGCGACGGCTTGCTCTCTACCTAAGTTGTCCGTTGTCCCTGCATGCCGAATAATACTCAGGCATCAGCTGATCAAAGAGCCTGCCCGTGAAATGCAGCTGAAATAAGTTCTCCACACTTTATTCCTCACATGTTAGATACATGGATACAGACAAGAAATGCTGTGTGTACAAGCAGGCACGGAAAAGAGAGAGGGGGCTGCCGGTAGGCAGGCAGGGACCGTTCGTTGCTTGTTGCCATGCCTGATGGGGCATGATGCAAATGGTCTTGCAGAGGTCTGCAGCGCTCCTGGCAAACACTCAGGTCTTGGTTGAGGTTTTACCTTTGTTTTCAAAGAGCTTATGGCAGCTTCTACTGTGAGGTTTGGGGTGAGCTCTTAAAAAAAAAAAAACAACATAAATACAATAACTAATGGAAAATCATTTCTGCAGAGGCTTCACATTCCTGGACAGTGCTTTCAAAGATGCCGAATAGCATTTAAAAAATGCAGATATCTCTGTTCCTAAAACCTCAGCTCACATATGAATCATGTAGCTCACGAGGCACATGTTTATTTGTGTGGTCATTGGGGTACATATTTCCACAGGCATGTAAGAGCAGCTCTGGGGCTGCAGCATGGGGCTGAGGCAGTGTGCCTGGCAGAGAGCTGTGATCTCCAAGGTTTGGTCCCATCCTGCTTCACTGCTGAAGCTGCTGGTGATTTGCCCACCTCTAAAAGCATATCCTGGCTGTGCTTCATCTAGAGAGTACATATATAGATGTAGCTACATATATAGCATGACTATACTGGGGTTGGTTGGCAAGGGCATGGGCGATGCCTTGCTAGCACCATAAGTGCCCTCAGCAAAGTGCTTTGGTTCTTTGGTTTCAGCTGTGAGGTGTCTCTGAAGGAGAGCTTCTCGATTCCACTACTGGGTTTGGGAAAGCTTTCTGGTGGGTAAAAGAGGAGGAAGAAGTGAGGCTTGTAATAGGAATTAGGTGCTTTGCCCCATGTCCTCAGAGGCACTGAGCTCCCAGTGAGGAGCCTCTGGCCACACTGGCCCCGCTCCCTGGTGCGGTCAAATTGGAGCCTTTCAACAGGGACAAAACCTCCTCAGTTTAAAAAACAACAAAGTAGTTAAACACGGATTGAACCCTGCATGCTTTTTTTCTATCTACTGCCCCTTGCAGAGACATTCTGGCTCCGGCCATTCAAGCAGTTTCCTATGACTTGACTTCAGACCCAACCAACAACAGCACCCACAGGCTCTGCTACGTGTTGGCCTGCATCTCCTTACTCCCAGGGTTAATCACAGCTGTGAAGGTTGCTGTCATTGTCAGTGAGCAATAAACTCTATCTTCTTGTTGACATAAGTATATATGCAATTTGATCTGATATTCATATATAAGTAGTATTGTATGCAATATTGACTGTATAAATATTAAAAGTATATAAAATCAGGCAGGAGAAAAAAAGCAGTAAAATGTGCAAAGCTGTGTTTGAAACTGTGTCAGATCCAGGAGTATTTCCAGTCTTGCCTTTGGGAGCCCCTTAATATAGCTGCTGTTTCATTAAGGTTATTATGTGGAGTAATAGCCCTCATTAAGTCTGTGCTTTAATGGTAAAGGGTAAGAAAAGAAAATCTTTCTTAACACTTGATAACTACTTAATATGTAATACTTAGTCCAAAAAAAGTACATGTAAATACATCCAAGTGGCAAAAAACGTAGAATAGCTTAGGTTGCAAGGGACCTTAGAGATTATGCAATCTCCTTCTCCCTCCAACCTCCCTACCATAAACAAGGACACCTTTCAAATAGACTTTGGAGTCTATTTAAAGTCTTGCTTGAGGCCTCATCCAGCCTGGCCTGGAATATCTCCAGGGAGCAGGAATCCACAACCTCTCTGGGCAACCTGTTCCAGAGTCTCACCACCGTTGTACTGAAGAATTCTTCCTAAGATCCAGTCTAACCCTACTCTCCCTCAGCTTCAAACCATTTCCCTTTGTCCTGTTGCTAGACACCTTGATGAGGAATGCCTCTCCAGCTTTCCTGTGGGTTCCCTTCAAGTATTGGAAGGCAGATAATTGCCTCAACATCAGGTCCACAAAGTGTGCTTTGAAGGACTCTCATCGTGTTTAGTGGAGAAGAGGAGGGGGAAAAACCTCCAAGTGAAGTACATAATAAGTCTATTTCTCTAAATAAATTGAGGTTTATTGATGGATATTAACAAACACCTTCAGGTGGTGCCAAGCAGCCAGTGCTCAGGTCAGATTTTTTTTCCACAATGTTTTCTTGCTCCATTCATTTGATCATCCTAAAATGTTTTCAGGAGTTCAAATCCTTCCTTCTGATATATCTTGTACCCAGTAAACGCTGTTTATATTGACGGCAAACAAATCTTAACTGAGTCTATACAACTAATGGCTAAGTTCAGAGAACAAAAATAATCATTCCCCAAAGTGTTTAAGGTGAAATCAAGCTAGGATTCCAAAGGGCTTGGTGGAGAACAGCCTGTGATGGTGTGGCTGAGAGTCAGGCTGCTAAAGACACCTTCTGGATCTGTTTTAGGAATTGCTTATTAACCGCTTCAATAATAAACAGAGAGGTTAAGAGCATGCAAGAGAAGAGAATCCAGTGGATACTTCCCTGGATATCCTCTAGCACGACACATTTATTTCATTCCAAAACTCTCTGTTGTTGACTCTGTAACATGATTCAATGTTTGCTTCAGCTAATGATTTTTTTTTTTTTTTTTAAAAGGTTCATTCATGGCCATGTAATGGTATAAACCCAGTGAAGAGCTGCATGGTATATGAGGGTTCAGTTTGCCTCTGAAACATAAACAATATCAAAGGAGCTGAAATGATTATTTAATCTTCACCAGCGAGGTCCTGGATGGCCACACACACCAAAAGTGCTCTACAGTAGCATGGTAATGAACCATAGCTGTGGACCTGATGCTGCAAAGCCAGTGAAGGATTTTACTCCCACACATGGCTTCGTTTGTGTGCTTTGGTGTCAGCAAGAATGACCCCAAGGTGGGTGCTGAGCAATGAAATACTTTCAGGGCTTTTCTGTATTAGACTCCTCTTCTTCTAGAAGACTGCAGCAGGCTCCTCTGGAGAAGAGTCTTCCATAGACCACTCAGTGGTTGCCAGCTCACCCTCTGGAGTCTGCATTTAGCAGTAAATATGTCTGCTCCAACTTGCCTGCTGAGGCAAATCTCAGGGTGTATTTGATGATTACTTTAGCTGCATTTTAACCCTTTCTTAAAGCCATGTGAAGCTGGGGGGGGGGGCTGTGGCTGCTGGGGAGAGGTTACCCAGGAAGGTTTTAGAGAGCAGTCACCCAACCCAGAGGCTTAACAAGAGGCAGTTGGTCCTTAAAGAGATTCTAATTTCTGCTCCGAGCTAAAAAATTGCTTCTCACAGCTGCATTTCAAAGCGGGTGAACAAAATGCAAGGGTAGGTAGGTCTGACTTCAGGCTTCAGAAAATAAGTTTGAGTGGGTCCGTTCAGCCTGCAGATACTTGCAAGATTGTTTTAAGATACAATTGTTGTTAGGCATGTTTTAAAAAAGAAAAAAAAAGATCTTTCAAGAGCTCATTTCCCAGAACATTACCAGCCAACAGCCCTAACAGGCTCACACAACACAACAATTGTTGACTAATACTATGGGCTTTGCAGAGCAAAAAAAAAAAAAAAAAGAAGAAACAAACTGTAATATGTTTTTGTGTTGAGATATATTTAGAGAGCTTTCTTATTGTTAAGAGCTTTAGGAACAATAATCAGTGGTATGTCATTCTGGTATTGTTAGCAAAGGCCTTTCTATTGAATTTTCAAGATGTTGTAAAGTGAGATTATGTGAGTAGCACCTCTGGACACTTTTTCCCATCATTGTGTTGGTATCAATCGCTGACTTCCACTGTTTCTCCTGGTATTAAATGAAAATGTTGTTTCCCACTACGCTGATTGGAGGCTGTATAATGCATGACATAACTGATAACCCTACTGAGATTATGCATTGTAGGATCCCAACTGCCTCAGAGAGTTGGACAACAAAGTAGGTGGCCACATGGCCAGGGAGGCAAAGTTTAAGAGCAAATGGACTGGGGGTCATTGTTTCAGCTGAAATGAAGAAACATTATAAATGGATGATTGATGAAGCTGGTTCATCAGGTTTTAGAAAAAAAATGCCCTTTAAATTTTATTATTATTATTAATTTCTTGTTTTTCTGGGGGGAGAGTAGCTGGAATATATGTTCCATGGGCAAAGTGCAGCCTTAAGACACCCCAGCCTCACTCACCCCTGGCAGAAACCCACACCTTGCTGAGAATCCTGCCATTTTCCAGAGAGGAAATATTAAAAATCCAGTGGCAAGAGTGGAGGAGGAGGAGGAGGAGGAAGTTGAGCTTTGGAAGCAGCAGTGAGCTGAGAAAGCCAGATTTTCTTTCTTTTTTTTTTTTTACTCTGTAAAAAAAATTAAAGGGAAAAGGAAAAAAAAAAAAAAAACAACAAAAAAAGCTAAATAAAGAGAGGCTTTGAGCAAGCTTCTGTGTTACATACCACAGCAGCACCTGAGTGATGTAAACAGCAACATAAGGAGTTCCCTTATAGAAATTTTTGGCCCTTTCCATTACACCATGTCAGGTTGTTTTGGTTTTGCACTTGTGCTTCAGAGGGTTTTCTCTTTGCTTTTTTCTGGTGGAGATTTTGTTTTGTTTTTTGGTTTGGTTTTTTTTTTGTGTGTGTTTTTGTGGTTTTTGTTTGGTTTGGGTTTTTTTTTTCCTGTTTGTTTGTTGGTTGGTTTTGTTTGGTTTGTTTTTTTTTTCTTTTTGTAGGAGTGACTGAGCTGATCCAATGCTGCTGGGCCATCCTGTTTCTTATCCATGTAGGCTGCTACTCCTCCAGTATCATGCCAAGTTTGAGTTGGTTCAAGACTTTTGCTGGGTTGTTTTTTTTTTTTTGGGAGAGGGATTTACCCCAGGCCCTCTACCTGCCTTCCTTGGTTCTTCACAGAGTGATTTTCCTTCCAGCTTTGCTCATTTCTGAGCTGACAGAGGGTGGCATGTGCAGAACTTGGCATATGACTGACAAAAAGGGGAAGGAGAGGTCACTGTGACTTCCCACTCTCTGTCCTTCCCTAGAAGCAATGAAGAAAAGCATGGGAAAATTCCAGCTACAAGTCATGCTCCTGCCCTTTGGCATCTAACAGCCTGTGCTGTGTGCTCAGCTGGGGCAGGGACAAATTCAGACCTGATTCTGGCATTCCTCACCTGATGGGATGTTAGGTCCAAAAAGTAGCTCTCGATCTCCCATTCAATGATTTTTATGGAAGAGTGTAAAGCTGGAGTGAGTTGCTCTATGCAGTGGTTAAGGTTTTAATAGCTCTGAAGTAATAAAAGCAGCAGAACTGCTTCCAAAAAAGAGTACCAGGGAATCAAGGCAAAATGTAATAGAGGTTTTTACTTTGTTACAGTGGATTGCAAAGTGTTTTGTGGGCTGTGGTTGCGTAGAGCAGAGGGTCTGTGGATCATAGAATCATAGAATGGTAAGGTTGGATCCTCCTGAACTGAATTTTTATTGGACTTCACATCTCTGGGAAGCCCCTCCTGAGACAGGTTAGGCACGTGTCAGTGTGCAGGGTTGTCACTGGCTGGTTGGAAAAGAGCTTCAAGATCAGCAAGTGCAACCTTCAACCCAACATCACCGTGCCCCACAAAACCATGTCCTCAAGTGACATGTCTGCATGTGTTTTGAACACCTCCAGGGATGGTAACCCTGCCAACCCCCTGCACAGCCTGTTCCAGTGCCTGACCACTCTTTCAGTAAAGACTTTTTTCCCCCCCTAATATCCAATCTAAACTTCCCCTGGTGTAACTGAAGGCCATTTCTGGGGTTTTCACACAAATCCCACTGAAACTCAGGAGAGGTTGAATGCTTAAATTAACCTCCATATCTCAGCTTGTGAGGTTGGGGGTTTTTGTTTGTTTGCTTTATTTTTTTTGTTTGGTTTGGGTTTTGTTTGTTCGTTTTCTCTAGTGCATCAGCACTTCAGCATTTCTTTATTTTGAGAACAAAGAAAGACCTGCAGAGGAGAGAAGAACACCTCTGGAGGCTGCTGAAGCCATGGCTGGCGTTACAAGGGCAGAGGATGCAGCTCAGCACCCTTCCCATGATCATAGAATCACAGCACATTGTGGGTTGGAAGCGACCTCTAGAGATCATCCAGTTCAACCTCCCCTGCTAACACAGGTATGTCTAGATCAGGTTGCACAAGAATGCATCCAGATGGTTTTTGAAAGTCTCCAGAGAAGGAAACTCTACAACCTCTCTGGGCAGCCAGTTCCTGTGCTCCAACATCCTCAAAGTGAAGAAGTTTCTCCTTAGGTTCAAGTAATGCTTCCTGTGTTATGGTTTGTACCTGCTGCCCATTAACCAAGTGTAAGGTCCTGCACCTCGGTAGGCACAGTCCCAAGCACAACTCCAGGCTGGGTGGGGAATGGCTGAGAGCAGCCTTGAGGAAAAGCCCCTGGGGGTTTGGGGTGATGAAAAGCTCAACATGAGGCTGCAGTGTGAGTGCAGCCCAGACAGCAACTGTNACCCATTCTCATGATCTCCATCCTTTAGATATTGATAAGGAGAAGATCCCTTCTCAGTGTTCTCTTCTCCAGGCTAAACTGCCTCAGGTCTTTCTCCTCGTAAAAGAAACGCTCCAGTCCTCTCATCATCTTTGGTGACAGCGACTTCAATGCAGGTGGCCATGCAGGAGCTGCTGGCTGAGCACCCTGAGCTGTCTGATCCACCACTACAAAGTTCTCTCACTCCAATTTTTCCAGGCAATTTTCCAGCAGGAGTCTCTCCACCTGCCACCCTTGGGAGGAGAGAGAGTTGGGCTGGGTGGGTGCTGGCCAGGACGAAGGAGCCGCTTTGCCGAGCGACCTTGTTACACTGCTGCATACCTTAACCCAATTAACACAGGGCTGCCTGGACCTTAATTGGGCCTGACACAGGCCTGTTGAAAGAGATTGCCCAGGAATTAAAGAGCTACTCCTCCAGTTTGCATTGGCTGGCGATGCGAAACGTGACACGGCTTGGGAGGCTTTTCTGCCCTCACCATGAAACAAATATGCCACAGGTATCAAGCAGGCTTTGTTTGGGGGGGGCTCTAATCGTATTACAAATTGAACACTTCCACATGTGCCTGCTGGCACATCTACCCTCGGCTATCTCGCCTCTATCTGCCCCAAGGTACAGATGCTGAGGTCTTGACACAGCGTAATAGAGTTGGAAATATATTTCCCAGATCTCCTTAGCACATGCTAATGAAAACGAGGAGTAAAGACCTGAGAGAAGCAGCTGTTTAAAATTTTCTTCCAGCCCAGAAAATCAACTTCTTAATTACTGATAATTTAAGCATCAAAATGACCACTAACCCTCTTCTCCCACTAGACCTACCCCAAGCTGGGAGGCCTGCTTGAAGACTCTCAGGCAACAGTTTGTCTTAGAAGAAGTGCAGCATTTCATCACTTTTCTGTAGCTTTGCTGGAATTAATTTGGATTCAAATAAGGCAGGGGAAAGGAGGGTGCAGTGTGGCCAGCAGGGCAAGGAAGGTGATTTTCCCCTTTTACTCTGCTCTTGTCANCTGCAAGCATCTCTGACACAAACTAACCTTTCCACATCACTATATGGCTGACCAGCAAAATCACAAATGAGATTCAATTTGGGTATTAGGAAAAAGTTTTTCACAGAGAATGGTCCGGCATAGGAATGAGCTGCCCAGGTAGGTGGTGGAGTCATCCACCCTGGATGTGTTTAAAGGTGGTTTGGGTGTGGTGCTCAGGGATATGGTTTAAGGTGAATCTTGTAGAGTAGGATTCCAGGTTGGGCTTGGTGATCCTGAGGGGCTGTGCCAACCTGCATGTTTCTGTGATTCTGTGATCTATCTGGAAGGCAGCAGAGGGAGGTTCAGCAATCCAGGAGAGTTTGCAGCACTTCTCCATACATCTGAGCAAGGGGGACCTGACAGAAGGTTTTAAAGTTCAAGGCGTGCATGGAACAAGAGGCCAAGCAGAATCACTGAGCAAAAGCAGCCTCATAAATGCCTTCATAATAACTTCCCCCTCCCATTACTCTGCAAATGTGGCTATTAATGCTGTAAAGCAGCAGGGCTGACACAGGAACAGTGACTCGGACACGCAGTCAGATTGAGGATCTGGGCCAGGGTGAACTATTGATTAATCATCTTGTCATGCTGGTGCTTTGTTAGATTCTGTAGATAGGAACTGAGGTGGCAATGTGCAGTTCCTTCATCTAGCAAGGCTGCTGGATCACATGGCAATGATTTGTTGACTTGTGGAAAAGTACTACAGGGGGTGAACAGTAGGATGATGCTGAAATAAGCTAAAGGTCTGTGGTTTTGTTTCTGGTTTGGTTTTGTTTTTGTCTTTTTTTGTTTGGTTGGGGTTTTTTTTGTTTGTTTGTGTTGGGGGTTTTTTTGGTGGTGTTTTTTTTTAATTGTTGTTGTTGGTGGTGGTGTTTTTTTTTTTCCTGAAAAACAAAAAACATGACTGTAGCAGAAAGCCAGACACAGCAGTCCTCACTTAGCAATCTGTTTTCATCTGGACAACAGCGTTGGTGTGGTTCACCAGAGAGGGTATGAGACAAAAATGATCCAGTTTTCTGTGTTTATTTGGAGGGGATGTGTTGACTGATCAAACCTGGGATTATTTTTCCAGCTAAAATTCCTCTAGGTGGGTAACTCTGCCACTGAGAAAAGGCAATGATGATCAAGGTCATGATAAGATGTCTCCATGAAGTTGAGTGATCCCCTTGGGATATAGTTCACCCTCTCTGTTCACCCCACCCCAGCATAGACAGTGCTGCTGGGTGGGATGTTTTGAAAATCCAAAGCTCAGGGCTCTTGATGGGAACATCAGCCTGGGAATTAAATGAGCTGGTTGCAGCAACTTCCTGCTGATCAATAGACCTGGTTATGTGCAGGTTAAACTAACCCTAGGGCTCAGCTCAAGCAGTACTTTCTCTAACAGTTGGGAGTGTGAGACTGTAACCAGACCATTAAACCCTTTCTCCACCTCCCCAAATCCCTTTCATCTAGGGCAGGTGAGGGCAGAGCTGATAAGAACTGTCACTGCATCAAATTAAAGGGGAAAACGATCTGGAAAGTTGTTTGCAGATAAAACTTGACTTGATTAATCTATTTGTTCTTTTTATTTGGCAGAAACCTAAACCCAGGTTTCAGGGTGACTTTAACTGCACTAAAAAATAATGGCCTATTTATGCAATTACCTGCATGTACCTTCCCATTGGCTTAGACCAGTGAAGTGAGGACAAGAACATGCAAACAGGCTTTAATTTTTTAGGTTTTTTTTTCCAGGTGAGGTTTAGGCTTCCTCCAAAGAAACCATTGGTGTGCAGGGCTCAGCCTGCCACCAACCTGTGTGCAAGGCTCCAGAGCTGTGAGTACAAACCAATCAAAGTTTGCATTCAGCCCTGTTGATGCCCTGGCTGCTATGTGATGGTAAAACAAGTCACACACTACTGCTGGGCTGAGGACAAGAATGAAATTGAACTTCAGTGCCTGGTAAGCTGTGAGAAGTCTTCATGAACTGAATCACAAAAATCACAGAATTAATCAGGTTGGAAAAGACCTCCAGGATCATCAAGTCCTAACTATCAATATCTTTATTGATGATCTGGCCCAGGGGATTGAGTCCAACATCAGTGAGTTTGCAGATGACACCAAGTTAGAAGCAGGTGTGGATCTGTTNCTGCCCAGGGAGGTGGTGGATTCACTGTCTCTGGAGGTGTTCAAGACAAGCCTGGATGGAGCACTTAGTGCCATGGTTTAGTTAATTAGAGAGGTTAGGTGATCATAGAATCAACCAGGTTGGAAGAGACCTCCAAGCTCATCCATTCCAACCTATCACCCAGCTCTAGCCCATCAACCAGACCATGGCACTAAGTGCCTCATCCAGCCTCCTTTTAAATACCTTCAGGGATGGTGCCTCCACCACCTCCCCATGCAGCCCATTCCAATGGACAATCACTCTTTCAGTGAAGAATTTCTTCCTAATGTCCAGCCTAAACCTGCCCTGGCACAGTTTGAGGCTGTGTCCTCTTGTTCTGCCATTGAACAGCCTGCAACAGGCTTGGAGACAGTCACCATCTTTGGAGGGACTTTTGGCTTCAGTGATGATAAGATTTAAGTAAACTTTTTTTTTTTTTTTTTTTTCTTTTAGGGCCCTAAAGTCTCCCTTCATGCAATTGGAGCCCCTTCTAGCTTCTCAGCTATGGATTTCTGTCATTCTGGCAAGTCAGTGTTTGGCTATCAGCCAGCCAAGCCACTGCTTCTCAGTGCTGTCCCCACACACAACAGCTGGGTGCATGACCAGCTCAAAGCTTCACAACAGCAACAGGGACCTTGCACCAATCCTACTTGGAAAAGGATTAAAATACTTCTTTTTTGCCAAAACAGTGTCTTGAAGCTTAAGGGACCCTCCAATAGCCCCTTGAGAGACTCTTTAGACTCCTGGAACATTTTGTCAAGTTCTGGTGCCCCAACACAAGCACATTGAATTGCTAGAGCAGATCCAGAGCAGGGCTACAGAGGGCTGGAGCACCTCCCCTGAGGGTAGAGGCTGAGTGCTGGAGCTGTTTGGTTGTTTAGCCTGCAGAAGTCGAGGCTCAGGGGAGACCTTATTGCTCTCTGCAACTACTTGAAAGGAGGTTGTAGCCAGGTAGGGGGTCAGTCTCTTTGCCCAGGCAACAAGAGACAGAACAAGAGGACAGAGTTCCGAGCTGTGCCAGGGCAGGTTTAGGCTGGATGTTAGGAAGTTCTTCACAGCAAGAGAGATTGGCCATTGGGATGGGCTGCCTGGGGAGGTGGTGGAGTCACCATCCCTAGCGGTGTTTAAAAGGAGACTGGATGAGGCACTTAGTGCCACAGTTTAGTTGATTAGAAGGTGATAGTTTGGAATTGATGATCTCGAAGGTCTTTTACAGCCTGGTTAATTCTGTGATTCTGTGTTCTGGAAAAGACTCCAGGATGACCTTAAAGCTGCCTCCTGGTACATGAAAAGGGCCTGCAAGAAATCTGGGGAGGGACTCTTTACATGGGCTTGTGGTGATAGGAAGAGAGGGAACAGACTGCAGCTTGAGGAGGGCAGACACAGACTGGATGTTAAATTCTTTAGGATGAGGGAAGTGGAACACTGGCACAGGTTGCCAAGGGAGGTTGTGGATGCCCCCTCCTAGGAGGTGTTCAAGGCCAGGTTGGATGAGGCCTTGAACAACCTGCTCTAGTGAAAGGTGTCTATGCCCATGGTGGGGGAGGGGGTNATCTCTTTGGGTCCCTTCCAACCCTTGACATCCTTCATTCCTGTGATCCCCAGCCATTAGGTGAAATGTGACATTTTTGCCCAGACAAAACAAAGACAGTAAGGGGGAAAAAAAAAAAAAAAAAAATCCCTTCAGTTTTGTAGTCCTTTATTTTTTTTTTTTTTTTAAAGTTGATCCTCCCATAGTAATGTACTGAAATGCGTAACAGTTACATTGTACAAAGCATTTAAAGAAAGTACCTCAACTCGCCGATTATTTCAAAAAATGAGATTATAAACAAAAGGAAAATAACAGATCTGGTCCCTCACTAAAGGCAAAAAAAACCCAAAGACCAAAAAACAAACAAACAAACAAAAAAAAAACCAAACCCAAACGACCAACCAAAAAAAAAAAACCAAAAAACCAAACAACAAACCCCCCCAAAAAAATAACTGAATAACTTCTGTTATTTCTTTCTTTTTTTTTTTTTTTTTTTCCTTTTTCTTCTTTTTTTAAAACATAAATTTGGAACACTTCCATCTTACAAATAGGATTAACATGAACATAACATCACACAAGCTCGCAGACGACCAGCATAAAATATTGGGTACAGGTTTCTTTTTTTTTTTTTTTTTTTTTTTTTTCTTTTTTTTTTTTTTTTTTTTTTTTTTTTAATTAATCTTTCTTTTAATCATTTTTATTCAGAAGAATCATGCTTTCATGAAGAAATTAATAACTGTTTATACAATCGAATCGATTTACTGTATTACAAAACAAAAGAACTCCTAAGTCGCATCTATTAGTTAATTAATTCATTAAAAGGCCAAAAAAAAATAAAATAAAATTTAAAAAAAAAAAAAAGAGGAATGTTAAGAAAATTTCAAACACTGTTTTGCACTCCCATATACACAGATCAGTTCACCTCACTTGTTTTGAAGCACGCAGGCGCCTTACACCGTAAGGCAGTGGCGGGGACTGGAGCAGTGCTGTTTGTTATCCCAACAGTGCTATTTTAAAAATCAACAAACCATCGTT
>WBNM01008411.1:0-45751 GCA_013399055.1 Ramphastos sulfuratus
ATATATACACACACATTATTATATACACTATATATAATGGTATATTATATATATACTAATTATATATATACACTATATAATTAATATATACTAATTATATAACTTAATACTAATATATACTTAATATTCATTATATACACTTAATATTAACTAGATATACTTAATACTGATTATATATACATAATACTAATAATACATTATCTACTGCAACATCTTTTAGAAACACCTTGGTTTAATGGCCATGGTAGTGTTGGGTGGATGGTTGGACTTGATGACCTTAGAGGTCTTTTCCAACCAAAACAATTTTATGATTCTATGAATATCTGAGGGGGAAAAAAAAATCATCTGCTGTTAATAGTAGAGCTCAAGATCTGTTTAGGATTAGTCTTATTTTTATTAGGCTGTTTTATTCTTAGTCTTATTTTAAAATTTCTGAAAGAAAATGGATGTAATAAGTGCAGTCAGCATTTATTTTCTGCAAAGTGAAATCAAATCACATTAATGTAAACATATGCAACACATAAATGTCAACTCAGTCCATTAAACCTTGCTGTACCATGGCACTGAACTTATGGCAGTCGTGTGACCTGAAAACAATGTTGCTTGCCCAGTGATAGAGGTATCTAAATCCATAAATAGATCTGAAAACAAGGGTACAGTTCACAATATGAAAGCATATGAAACCAAATGCTAGGGTACAGTCACACAGGCACTGTTCTTTAGAACATCTCTCTCTAAAAGGCCCTCTACAAAAATAAAATCCTTTGTTAACAGCTACCATTACCTAGTGTTAGGTCAATCAAGCCAGACCGAAGAGGGCAGCAGCTGGAGAATGCAGGATAGCCTGGAAGGCTCACTCAGCTCTTCAGCACAGCTGGGCAGAAATCAAGAGGGATTCTCTATTCCTTCCTTTAGCCTTTTTCTTTTTTCTTCCAGTGTTTGTTTAAATACTTTTTTCAAGGTACTGTAAACATATGGCCCATTTTCAGAGTCGATGCTGGTCTAAACAAAAGGGAGAAATTGCAGTTCAGTTGTTAAATAAAAGCAAAGGAGGTGACCAATATATCACACAGAGCTTTGATTTCAGATGGATCAAAGACAATATCTGTCTGTTGATGGAGCTGTGTCTCCTGATGGAACACTCAATGCTAAGTGTTTGTGCTGACTAGACTTTACAACAAACTATAGGAGAAAAGCCATGATGGTTTTAACGAGGTGTGTCTGTAGTAGCCTTAGTAGCTGAGGAACCTGGGGTTATTGAGGCTGCAGAAAAGGAGGCTAAGGGGAGACTTTCTCACACTACAACTCCCTGAAAGGAGGCTGAAGCCACGTGGGGGATGGTCTCTTCTTCCTAGTTGCAAGTGATAGGATAAGAGGAAATGGCCTCAAGTTGCACCACAAGAGGTTTAGGTTGGGAATTAGAAGAAAATTCTTCCCTGAAAGGGTTCTCAATCACTGGAACAGGGTCCCCAGGGAGGTGGTTGAATCCCCACTCGTGGAGATGTTTCAGAGAGGCAGAGCTGTGGTGCTGAGGGCCATGGTTTAGCTTCAGCCTTGGCTGAGTGAGAGAATGGTTGGAGCTTGTGACCTTAAAGGGCTTTTCCAGCTAAAACAATTCTATGATTTACACGAGGTTAAGAAGCAGTATGCTGAAGGTTCTGTTCATACCCCCTGCTGAATCTGAGAAGGAAGCAGCTGTGAGCTGAGCAACAGCAAGTGCAACCTGTCACTGCGATTATTCCAAAAACGGAAGCTATTCATAGACAGCCTGTATTAGAGATGGGCCTGAAACACAACTGAATTGCAGTGCACTCTTGGAAAATTATTTAATCTGATGGAAGAACTCCAAGCGGTACAGAATTTACTACAGCCTTTGGTAAGTTACTCCCAGTGACTAATTCTCACCATGCACAAATTCTCATTTCCCTAATGTGAAGGAGTCCATGAATTGGCAGTGATCCAGAAAGAGAAAAATGAGACTAAAGGATTGAGGCTGCAGTGGCAGAATGTCATTTGGCTGAGAATATTTGCTACCCTAATGATTATCAAATGTGAACTCTGAAAGACATTAGCACAAGCATGCCAAGGGTGAAGTGCTGGAAAGCAGCTTCATGGAGAAATACTTTGGAGTCCAAGTGGACAGCAATGCACCCTTGCGGCCAAGAGAGTCAATGGTCTCCCTGCAGTGCATCAAAAAAAGTGTGGCCAGCAGGTCTAGGGAGTTTCTCCTGCCCCTCTGCTCTGCTTTGGTGAGACCACATCTGGAATACTGTGTCCAGTTTTGGGCTCCCCAGTTCAAGAGAGACAGAAACCCGCTGGAGAGGGTCCAACAGAGGCTATGAAGATGATTGGAAGACTTGAACAACTCTGCTATGAAGAAAGACTCAGAGCCCTGGGGCTGTTTAGTCTGGAGAGAAAAAGGCTGAGGGGATCTTATCAGCATCTATAAATACCTGAGGGGTGGGCGTCAAGATGAAGATGCCAGGCTCTTATCAGTGGTGTCCAGTGATAGGACAAGGAACAATGGGTACAAGGTAGAATCCAGGAGATTCCACCTCAGTATGAGGAGAAACTTCCTTACTGTGAGGGTGCTGGAGCCCTGGAGCAGGCTGCTCAGAAAGGTTGTGTAGTCTCCTTCTCTGGAGACTTTCCAAACCCACCTGGATGTGTTCCCGTGTGACCTGCCCTGGGTGATCCTGCTTAGGCAGGGCGGTTGGGCTGGATGATCTCTGGAGGTCCCTTTCAACCCCTACCACTCTGTGATTCTGTGATTCCATGAACTGCTGCACTTTCTCTGCCAGAGGCTTGCTTGCTGCTTCAGCCTTCGAGGTTTAAGACAAATAAACACAGTGCCACAGCCCAAAGGGTACTTGCCTTAGTGAAAGCTTTAATAGCACGAGCAAGTAAGGCCTCCTCCACATCAGCTGGCAGCATTTGCAAGTTCACCACACAGTGTAAAATGCAAAGGATGGTCTGACACTGTTCCTGGTGGGATAAAAGAGAACAGCAGTTTGTTAGGAGAAATATTTTCATGAAAAATATTTCCCTTTCAGGTTTTGTTAATTGCTGTTTAAATATCAGGCTGTGCCTCCCTGTATTGAAACCTTCAGGTGTAGGAGTTGGGGAAGGAATTTTCACCAGCCTGAAGAACCCCTAGATAAATGAGTCACAATGGGAGAAACCCTTCTCTTGTAGTGCATCACATTTTTTTAGGAGGTCAGGTGTACATCTGGAGATGTAATTTTCAAGGTCCTCCACACAAACAGTTACAGTCACATGAACTGGCATGGAAAGAAGTCAGATCTGCTCTATTCAGCCCTAAATGCTGTGCATGTTTGGGCTCCTCACTACAGGAAAGACATTGAGGTGTGTCCAAAGAAGAGGACACAAGCTGGTGAAGGGCCTTGAACACACATTTTATGTGAACAGCTGAGGGAACTGGGGTTGGTTAGTCTTCAGAAAAGGAGGCTATGGGGAGACCTCACCACCCTCTACAGCTACCTCAAAGGAGGCTGGAGTGAGGTAGGGGTTGGTCTCTTCTCACGTGCAACAAGTGACAGGACAAGAGGAAATTGCCTTAAGTTGTGCCAAGGGAGGTTCAGGTTGGATACTATGAAAAATTTCTTCTCAGAAAGGGTTCTCAGGCACTGGAACAGGCTGCCCAGGGAGGAGTGGGCTCACTTTGCTGGGAGGTATTTAAAAGCCACATAGATGTGGTGCTGAGGGATGTGGTTTAGTGGCAGTGGTGGGATTGTAAGCTCTAGGCAACTTCATGATCTCAAAGGACTCTTTCAGCTGCAACTGTTCTTGATTCTATGTCCAAGGCTTCTTGTCCAACTAACAGAAGATCATCTGCATCTTTCTTTGTCCTACCAAGTCTCATTTCACCCTTTAAGGGATCTTGCAGAAAGACACCTGGGCAGTGCTAGCAAGGACACAAAGGGAGTACCAGTATTCTGTAGCTCTTGTTCCCATTCCTTTTCCAGGGGAGACAGAACTCCATGCTGGCAGGTCACTTAACAGTGAAAGCTCAATTCAAACTTGAGGGATGTGTAGGAAGAGCAGCTAAATATGCATCAAGAACAGGGGCTGACTGGCTGCAGGGCAGATTAGCAGGAAAGGACCTGGGTGTCCCAGTGCACACAAAGTTCAACAAGAGCCAGCAGTGGGTTGTTGCAGTAAAAGCCACTTAAGAGCATTCTGGACTGCACTAGACAGAGACTTGCCAGCAGGTGAATGGAGGTGACATATTCCAGTACCTGAAGGGGCTAAAGGAGAGCTGGGGAAGGACTTTTGACAAGGGCTTGTACTGACAGGATGAGGGACAATGGCTTTGAGCTGGAAGAGAGGAGATTGAGGCTGAAGATGAGGAAGAAACTCTTTAGAGTGAGGGTGGTGAGACACTGGCACAGGTTGCCCAGGGAGGCTGTGGATGCCCCCTTTCTGGAAGTGTTCAAGCCCAGGATGGATGAGGCCTTGAGCAAGCTGGGCTAGTGGGAGGTGTCCCTGCCCATGGCAGGGAGTTGGAACTGGATGATCTTTAAGTTCCCTTCCAACCCAAATCATTTTATTAATCTATGAACATGACGACCGTTAAGTACAGCTGTCAGATGTGACCCTAACCACAGCCATACCTCCAGGCACAGAGAAAATATTTCTCATTTTTGCCTTTGGATCTCAAAGTACAGAATTTGCAGGGAAATAAACTGAAATGGAGGTTCTACTGAATGGTGCTCAAAGGCAGGAGCTGGTATTTTTCTTACATATTGCTTGTAACTTGATTGAGGCCTTGAGGACCTGAGTCTAGCTGAGAGGTGCCCACGGCAGGGGGGTTGGAGCAGATGATCTCTGAGGTCCCTTCCAAACTAAACCATTCCACGATTCTACAGCTGCAATCTCATGACAGATTGATTACAACTCTTACTATCCAGGACCAAAACAATCCTCTTCCTGATTTTTAGAGACTGAAGTTGCAATTCTGTTGCCCAAAGGCCATAAATGACAGACATTAGCAAACTGTACTTGGCAGTGAACGAATGCATTGACATAGACAATAGCTACCTTTCTCAGTAAGTAAAGAGCATCCTGGGATTCTGTGCAATTTTTTGCCAGCAGATCAATATCATCTTTGGGTATAATAGGTTCTTTCAGCTGCTCTATCCAGGACCACATCAAGCTACAGAGGATAAAAGGATCTCTCTCAGTACAGATTTTATCCCAAGCTCCATCTCGAGAATTCAGTTCTTTCTTAAAACAAAAACAAAAACAAAACAAAACTGAAAACACATCAGCTATTTACACCATCCTCTTTGACTGCAGCAGTACATGGCTGCTCAAGTTCAAACAAAACAAAAAAAGGACTTAAGAGTTACAAATAAAGAATTGCTCTTTTTTCCAATTCATCAGCACGAACCAGCAGTAATACAAACGATTCTTTAATACAGAAGGGTGACATAAACAGTGCAGCTCAGAACCCCTCCCAGTTATCTACTAGAATAGATAAAGAAGCTTTGGATTCCAACTCCAAAGCAAATGTTGCTGTGAGGATTTGGTTTTAAGGATAAGCAGTTATGTTTCTGCTAAATTCTTGCACTTTTGCACACAGAATCCTCTGATCAGTTCTGGGGAAGCACTGATGAGAAACAACACAGCTCCACCTTACAATCTGTGGGACTTGCTGCTACCCAAAGCCAAATTATGACCACAGTTAATTGCATTCATTTTCATTAGTTAGTAGAACAAAGGAACTCAACCAGAAACTATGTTTTAGCCTCCTGCTAGAAACCAAAACCTGCAGATGCGTTTTGCTTGCTTTTGAAAGAACTTTTTACACTTTTTGTAGTGCTAAGATGAGAGGGAATGGATTGGTGCTTGAGGAGGGGAGACTGAAACCGGAGATGAGGAAAAAATTCTTCCCAGTGAGGGTATGGAGACACTGGAACAGGTTGCCCAGAGAGGTTGTGGATGCCCCCTCCCTGGAAGCATCCAAGGCCAGGATGGATGAGGCCTTAAGCAAGCTGGGCTAGTGGGAGATATCCCTGTTCATGGCAGGAGGTTGGAGCTGGATGATGTTTAAGGTCCCTTCCAACCCAACCCATCCTGTGAATCTATGACTGAACAAACTGGCCCACAACTGACAATCATGTGCTGAAGCACAGTGTACATGGTGTCCCCACGTGCCATTTCAAAGGCTATGGTGGCATTCTGGCCATTGTAGGAATTAACCTAAGTGAATCATGCAGAGCCTGTAACATTGAATCCAAATTACCTGCCACATTTCTACCTTCTCCTTCACTTCATCCTCTCCCAGAAATTCATTTATATCTGCAAGTGCTTTTGCTGCCAAAACTCTCCGGGCTTCCAAACTTAATTCTGACTGCAGAACAATGTGTGGAATTGTCTCTGACACATCTTTGCTACCTTGGCTTTCGTATCCAATGGAAAAGTTTGCTTTAGAAGAAGAAGAGGAGTCAGAGTCCTCAGAGGTATACCCTCCTCTGCCATACCCATAAGTCTTGTGCTCTTTTCGATGACCAATCTCATAGCTGAAGTGATGCCTTGGGGTTCCAGGTTCCCTGGCCTTTGGGAGAGATGCAAGCCCTGAAGCAAAGGTCCTGCTGCGCTGTACTTCTTTGGTAGAGTTTCTCCTATGATAAAGGGAGGATTCACCTTTTCGCCCGTCCAGGTTAAACCTCCCTTGGCTCCAGAACATGCAGGTGTTCCGCACCAACATCTCCTTGTTTAGCTCCACCTGTGGCTTTTGCTCTCCTGTGGCAGAACTTTCCTCACCACTGTTCTGCTTCAGCTTGTTGCACAGCAGTATCTGAGCAGGTACAGTCCATGCGGTTTCTCCTTGCTCTACAAGAAACTCAGTTCTCCTTAAGTCTGACTCACTGTAGCTTAGGCGCCTTCTCAGATGAGTCAGGGGCTGAAGGCATTCCACATTCCTTCTTTTCCAAAGAGGATCACATTCATGTCCCAGGGAAAAAGGACTGTCCTGGGTCTCGAAGGTGGAGGAGTGGGTGTGGGAGGACTCTGAGGTATCACTGTCCTGCCTTCCAAATTCTCTGTCCAGCTGTGTGGACACCAAGTGAGAAACAGTCTCTTCAATCTCAGCCGAGAGGTCTGGGATCTCCAACAGCTCTGCCTCCACCACCTGTCTGTTTTCAGCCAAGTCTAGCAGCAGTTTGCAGACAAGGTGGATGAGCTTTGGCACATGTTTGAGGTGCCTGCTCTCATAACCATGGAGCAGGTGCCTCTGCCGGGTCAGGTACTGGGCCAGCGTCACAGTGTGTGCCTTGGGCTCACAGCACGCAAAGACATTTCTGAGAGGAACCAAGAACTGAGTGAATTCTCTGATGCACAGCAGCTGCCCTCGGGTCTGAATGGAATTAGGCCTTTTTGCTCTGACAAAGAGAATGGCTTGATCAGCACTCATTCTTGTTGCAAAAACCAGGTAGCAAGCTATGAGAACCCCTGGAAAAGAGAGAGACAAGCATTAGCTGAAGAACAATCAGACCAATACAAGGACTCAGTGCAACTATTGGATGAAATTAACCTATGTAAAGATGCAGGCTTCTAGAAGTTGTTAGCTCTGTGAGTGCCTGCTGGGTGCATGAGAGAGAAGCTGTGGCTGTTGTTTAACTGGACTTTAGCCTTAGACCCTGTTTCCCACAGCAGGATGCTGGAGAAACTGGCAGCTCAGGGCTTAAGAGGGGTGGATGCTTGCTTGGGTTAAAAACTGGCTGATGGCCAGGCCCAAGGAGTGGTGGGGAATGGAGTTAGAGCCAGTTGGCAACTTGTCACAAGTGGTGTTCCCCAAGACTCAGTGCTGGGCCAGTTCTCTTCAATGTCTTTAGCAATGATCTGGATGAGGGGATTGAGGACATTCTCAGGAAGTTCCAGGTGATACTAAGCTGGGAGGGAGGGTTGAGCTGCCCTGCAGGCATTGGTCAGCAGCCAGCTGAAGATGAGCCAAGGTGTGCCAAGCTGGCCAAGAAGGCCACCAGCATCCTGGCCTGGATTAGTAACAGTGTGGCCAGCAGGAGCAGGGCAGTGATTGTGCCCCTGTACTGGACACTGGTGAGGCCATGCCTTGAATCCTGGGTTCAGTTTTGGGCCTCTCACTCCAAGGACATTGAGGTGCTCAAGCAGGTCCAGAGAAAGGAAACAAAGCTGCTGAAGGGGCTGGAGAACAGGGATGGGGAGGAGTGGCTGAGGGGGACCTGGGGTTGTTTGGTCTGGAGAAGAGAAGGCTGAGAGGAGACCTCAGTGCTCTCTGAACAAAACCTGAGGAGTATGTTCCTTTGTTCTCCTTAGTAACAAGTGACAGGATGAGAGGAAATGGGTTCAAGTTGCACCAGGGGAGTTGGTTGGACATTAGAAGAAACTTCTTCCCTGAAAGGATTCTCAAAGACTGGAACAGGCTTCCCAGCAAGGTGCTTGAACCCCCATCCCTGGAGGTGTTTCAGAGGCAGAGATGTGGTGCTGAGGCCCATGGTTTAGTTCCAGACTTCAGGCAGAGTTAAAGAATGGTTGGACTGAGTGATCTCAAAGGGCTTTTCCAACTGAAGTATTTTGTGATTCTGTTGCCTAAGTACAGTTGTATTTGCTGGATCCCAAGACAGTAAATCCACTCTCACCACACTCTCAGTGAGAGCTAGTTTCTCACCACAGCATCTCTAAGAGATCCATCATCTGTGAGCAATGGTGGCTTCTAGAGGAGGATGGGCAAAAATGTCTTGAAAGACAGCTCCCATTTGGAGCTGTTTCACCAAACCTATCTGATCTCACAGGAGTGGCAGCTTCGGAAACATGTAATAAATATTGGACAGTCAAAGAGTATGGAGAGGATTTGTCCCATCAAAATGGAGTTGTCCCATTTGTATGGAACAGGGAATTATTAATTAACAAGGCATCTTATTAATGTCTATAAATATCTGAGGGGTGGGTGTCAGGCTCTTGTCAGTGGTACTCAGTGATAGGACAAGGAACAATGGGTACAAGCTGGAACCCAGGAGGTTCCACCTCAACATGAGGAGAAACTTCTTTGGTGTGAGGGTGCTGGAGCCCTGCAGCAGACTGCCCAGAGAGGTTGTGTAGTCTCCTTTTCTGGAGAGATTCCAAACCTGCCTGAGTGTGTTCCTGTGTGACCTGGTCTAGGTGATCTTGCTTTGGCAAGGAGGGTTAGGACTTTATCTCTAGAGGTCCCCCTCCCAACCCCCACCATTTTGTGATTCTGTGATTACCAGAGAGAGCCAAACATTTTCCAAACCTTACAGGTTTCTGGGGTTACTACACTAAAAATGATCTCATTTTCACAGGCATGGTTAGCATTGTTAATCATTTCACAGATTAAGAGAATTCCACACCTGGCAGTCATACAGAACCTAAACAAAGCATTCATGATTGATAAGCAGAGGCTGGTTTGTATCTGCAGAGAACCATTCAAGCTGATCTTGCAGCAGAGCACGTACCTGTCCGACCGAGTCCTGCGTGGCAGTGCACAGCCACCCTCCCTTCCTGCAGGGCAAAGGCCATGACTTTTACCATGTCAAGTATGGTAGTGAGAGAGGCCACTCCATAATCCTTCCATCCAAAATTGTAAAAATAAACTAAAATAAAGACAGAGAAAAGTTAATTTCTGCCACTCCATGTCTGACATTTGAACTGCTATATGCAGAGGGCAGGTGAGCAGTCATAAATGACAGTACTAAAACTGCATACTGGTGTTTGACTATCTCCTGAAAAGCAGCTGCACTGACAATGACCTGGGAGTGCCGCATCAGGAGTATTGTGCCTAGTCCCAGGCTCCCCAGTTCAAGAGAAACTGGAAAGAGTCCAGCAGAGGCTATCAAGATGATGGGGCCTGGAGCATCTCTATTGGGAGGGGAGGCTCTTGTTTAGTCTGGAGAAGAGCAGCCTGAGAGGGGATCTGATCAATGCTAATGAGTATCTAAAGGGGATGGGGGCAAGATGATGGGGCCAGACTCTTGTCAGTTGTGCCCAGAGACAGGACAAGGGGCAGCAGGCACAAACTGGAACCCAGGAGGTTCCATCTGAACAGGAGGAGAAACTTGTTTTGTCTGAGGGTGCTGGAGCCCTGGAGCAGGCTGCCCAGAGAGGTTGTGGAGTCTCCTTCTCTGGAGAGATTTCAAACCCCTGGCCATTGTGATTCTGGGCAAGCTGCTGTGTGTGCCCCTGCCTTAGCAGGAGGGTTTGACTGGATGATTTCCAGAGGTCCCTTCCAAGTGGGGTTCTGGGATGCTGTGAGATTATTTTGCCCTTTCAGCTGTAGGCTTGTGTGTTAAACACACAAAGCTAGCAAAGATCTGTCAGCCTCAAGTTCAGCTTCTGTAACAAAACTTGGTGTAACAAGCTTGGTGTAACAAAACCAAGTGATTCACACAAAAATTACTCTGCTATATATATAGGTAGAAGTTTGGGGTTTTTTTCTTTTTAGAAATAAAAGCACTTCTCCAGTCAAAGCCTGCTGCTTACAGAGATGCACTTTTTCTCTCCTCACCAGAATATCAAACCAGAAAAATACTGTGAACACAAACGTCCTCAAATGAAATAACCTCTTATGGTCTAGCTAAAAGAACAGGAATGGCACCAGAGTCTGAGCCAGCACCATTCATGTTTTATAGATCTGTGAGCTCAAAAGAAAAAGAGAACTTTAGCTACATTTTGTCCTTTCTCTATCCTAAATGCCTTCCATAACCTGATCTTCGCTCTCTTCTATTTGCCAAGTTTCATGCTTACATCCCATTTTGTGCAGCGTTTCTTTCACAGCTGCTGCTGACACAAGAATTCAAGTTCGAGGATCTCTGAGTGCCAAAATCAATAATAAATGAGGAAGAGCAGCAGGAGGGAACTTACTTCCAGCCCCCATGAAAGCCTCAGGCAGGTAGGTGAAGCCGCTTTCCTGTTCCAGAGGGTTCCCGCAGCTCGCGTGCTCCCCAGGGCGCTGAAGGTTAATTACAGTTTTTATGCCACATCTGAAGGAAGGAACAGATGAGTCAGAGTATGACACACAGCCAACAGCTCACAGATTGCATCAGGTTGGAAGGGACCCTCAAAGGTCACCTTGTCCAACCCCCCTGCAGTCAGCAGGGACATCTCCAACTAGATCAGGCTCCCCATCAAGTCTGATCTTGAATGTCTCCAGGGACTGGGTCTCAGCCACATCCCTGGAAACCTGTTCCAGTGTCTCACCACCCTTATTGTGCAGAACTTCCTCCTAATGTCCGACCTAAATCTGCCCTGCTCCAGTTTCAAACCATTGCCCTTTGCCCTATCCCCACAGGCCTTTCTGAAAAGTCCCTCCCTGGCCTTTCTGTAGGTCCCCTTCAGATACTGAAATGCAGCTCTAAGGTCTCCCAGAGCCTTTTCCAGGCTGAACAGCCCCAACTCCCCCAGCCTGTCCCCACTGGGAAGATGCTCCAGCCTTCTAATCCTCTTCATGGTATTCTCTGGACGTGCTCCATCAGGTCCATGTCCTTTTTTGTGTTGGGAGTCCAAAAATACATTGATTCTTAGTAGAGAAAAAGTTTTTACCTGTATCTTGTTAAAATGAAAGGATCTTTACCACTAATACAAATCTCTGTTGAAAGAGCAAATGGGTCAGGAGTTAGACCAGTACCACCTGCCCTAATGAGTGACTACTTCTGTTACCTTTCAAACTGCTCAATAATATTGTACTTCTCAATCAATTCTGTTGAGGGTCGAGCCATAGCCAGTATGTTATCTGTTATCCTGAGAAATTAGAAAAGGGAAAAAATGAAGTTGTTATTAATTAGGTCCTGGGCTGGAATCTACCAAATGAAGATTATGTTATATTCGAGATAAAAATAACTTGCTGATTAACTAGAAATCATTCCTCCAGAAGTTCTTTTCTCTTATAGTACTGATGATCAGTCTGGTTAAACTGACAGAGATGAGACCCAGCACACAGCCAGCACTGGAGTTCCTTCAATGCCAGCCCAGGGAACACAATAAACAATTCCTCTGAAAGAAACCTGCACTCAGATCTCCCTTTGGCCCTTTACAGTTTCTTTGCTTCTGAGAAGCATTTGCTGTTACGAAGCAATCAGTAAGAATGTAAAGGTAATTTCATGTGGATATTGCTGCATATGAATCACTGAATCATTTGGGACTGAAAAGCCAGTCCAATCATTCTCTAACTCTGCCAAGGCTGGAGCTAAACCATGACCCTCAGCACCACAGCTCTGCTTCTTTGAAGCACAGACATGGGGATTCAATCACCTGTCGGGGCAGCCTATGCCAGACTTTTAGAACCCTTTCAGGGAAGAAATTTGTTCAAATATCCAACTTAAACCTCCCCTGGCACAACCTAAGGCCATTCCCTCTCACCTTATCCCTTGTCCCTTGTGAGAAGAAGCCAATCCCCATCTGGCTCCAACTTTCTTCCAGGGAGTTGTAGAGAGCCAGAAGTTTTTTCCCTGAGCCATCTTTTCTCCAGACTAAACAACCTTAGATCCCTTTAGCTTACATTATGTAATCCATTATACATTATTAAATTAATACATTCTTTAAACATTTTAGATGTTAATAAAATTAACAGCCAACATTTTTACTTTTGACTTCTGCTCTGAACACATTCTAATTATTTTGCAGTTTAAAGCTTAGCAAGAACTGTCTAAACCCACAACTCTTTTTGTTACAAATCCTCACAGATATGTCTCTATTTCTTTGGACCTGAACCAAACTTATTGTAAGTCAACAGAAGTCTTTCAACATCTTTCCTGGGCTCTGTACAATGGCTGCTATGGGCTACTGTTATGGGGTAATTCTGAATCAAGCTATCATAGAATGGTAGGGGTTGGAAGGCACCTTCAAAGATCCCTGAGTCCAACCCCTTGCCTAAGCAGGATCACCCAGGGCAGGTCACACAGGAACACATCCAAGCAGGTTTGGAAAGTCTCCAGAGGAGACTCCACAACCTCTCTGAGCAGCCTGCTCCAGGGCTCCAGCATCCTCACACCAAAGCTTCTCCTCATGCTGAGGTGGAACCTCCTGGGTTCCAGCCTGTACCCATTGTTCCTTGTCCTATCACTAGGCACCACTGACAAGAGCCTGGCACCTTCATCTTGATACCCGCCCCTCAGATATTTATAGACATTGATCAGATTCCCTCTCAGCCTTCTCTTCTCCAGACTAATCAGCCCCATGTCTCTCAGTCTTTCTTCACAGCAGAGATGTTCCAGTCTTCTTGTATACTTAGCAGTAGCTGATTTAGGACAAACCCTTCACTATTTCCCTTTGAATTCTCTCTTTTAACAAAAATGGATGCAGTTACATTTATGGAGAGTAAATGCTGCTTATTACCAAGATGAATAGAGCCCTTTAATGGCTTGCTCCTGGTCACTCCATCGAGATGGGTTCTCATACTTGCAGGCACGTCCACCACAGGCCATGGAGCACTGCATGTGCCCAGGAATCACATGGCGCAGGCGCTCCCCTACTTTGGTGTATTTTGCTGTGGGCCGCCTGGAACCTCCTACAAGACAGGCAAAAACCAGCTTTAGTCAGGGAGTTAGAAAGCCATCCTCACCTTACAAGCAGCAGTTCAACCTTAAGAGCAGCAATTCAACCTTGAAAGCATCAGATCAAGCTTAAAAGCATCAGATCCACCTTGAAAGTATTGATTCAAGCTTAAAAGCATCAGATCCACCTTAAAAGCATCAGACCAATCTTGAAAGCATCTGATGAAGCTTGAAAGCATCAGATCGACCTCAAAAGGTTGATCTGGTGATCAACCTTAGAAGTATCAAGTGAACCCTAAAACCATCAAATCAACCTTAAAAGTACCAGATGAGCCCTAAAACCATCAGATCAACCTTAAAAGCACCAGATGAGCCCTAAAACCATCAGATCAACCTTAAAAGTGTCAGATCAACCCTAAAAGTATCAGTTCAACCTTAAAAGCAGCAGTTCAGCTTTAACTTGATGCCATTACAAACAGCACAAATCCATGGACTATGTAAATTTCAGACACATTTTCCAACATAGACTTGAAGCAAGGATTCTGAGGGAGGGAATTCGCTTGCACGGCTGCAGAAATTGTTTCTTCTCACTGTTACTTTGTTTTTTCTGGTGAAGTCAGAGCTGTGTGGTCCCCTTTGCAACAGAAAAAAAAAAAAAGTCACCATCTTCTTCCAGCTGCAGTTGAAAATATTTAGCCATGTTCTTGGTCTATGCGTGGACCTCTGTCTCATCTATTCATTGTAACTGAGCTGTTAGAGTGAAGAACACTGATTAATCCTTAAATAAGGAAACCAGGAACAAAATGAGCTGGCCAGAAAGATTGCAGCAATCTGAAAAGCACAAAATTCTCAAGCAGTTATGTGTGGAATGGTTGGAGTCGATGATTAATGGTTGGACCCCATCATCTTAAAGGTCTTTTCCAAATGGAAACAATTCTGTGAGTCTAAATATAAAATATGGGGAGAAAATTAGTATTAATGAGATTTATATATAAATGCATAGACAGTTGTTTGATGGATATATCTAAAATAGAATTAACAGAACAAAGTAAAGAAACATCAATTTAATGCCAAGTAAAGAAAGATCAATTTAGTAACAGTTAAAGGAATCTCAATTCACTATCAAGTAAAAGAGTATGAATTTAATATCAAGGAACATCAATTTATTATCAAGTAAAGGAATATCAATTTACTATCAAGTAATCTCAATATCAAGTAAAGAGAGAAATATTAATTTATTATCAAAGAATCTCAATTTAATATGAAGTAAAGGAATATGAATTTAATATCAAGTAAAGGAACATCAATTTACTATCAAGTAAAGGAATATCAATTTGATAGCAAGTAAAGGAATACCAATTTGATAGCAAGTAAAAGAATCTCAATATTAAGGTAAAATATTAATTTCTTATCAAGGAATCTCAATTTAATATCAAGTAAAGGAATATAAATTTGATAGCAAGTAAAGGAATCTCAATTTGATAGCAAGTAAAGGAATCTCAATTTGATAGCAAGCAAAGGAATCTCAATTTGATAGCAAGAAGAGGAATCTCAGTTTAACATCAAGTAAAAGAACCTCAATTTGATACCAATTAAAGGACTCTCAATTTCCTACCAGGCAAAGGAATCTCTGCTGGACACCAAGTAAAACTGCATCAGTTTAACACCAAGGAAATACCCAGAGCTGCCAGCAGCCTTCGTGAGAATACTTTACTTTTTTTCTCAGGCAAACTTGCATCCAGCTCCTCGGGACTCAGGGACGACACCGCCACCATCACCCGGCGCGTCGAGGAGGAGAGGACCTCCACCACGGAGCTCCGGCGCCTCTGGATCATGCGGAGCAGGGGATCAGAGGAGGAATGCCTCCGACCCTGGAAAAAGCTGCTAAAAATGCTGACTGCTGAACGCCTTTGGGGTGAGCCCTGCATGGCTGAGCAGCCCCAGAAGGCTTCAGGAAGGCTGCTGAGGAGGCACTGGTGGGAAATCCAAGTTGCTCAGCGCCGAAGTTGCGCTGAAGAGCTGTGCATCCTTCTGCGCGCTCCTGCAGGCAGGCAGCATGGGCTGAGCTGTCTCCATAGTAACTAACAATGAAGGAGCTGCTGCCAGCCAGCCTTGGGGCTGCTCCTTTCGATCTGAATCGAGTCTGTTTGGGACAAACTGTTCCGCTGCTTGATGAAAATAGTTGCATTGCAAGTAGATGGTTCTGAAAGCGGGCGGGGAAGAACCAAACCAGCTTCCCTCAACAATGTGAGTATTTAGTGCGTTGTAAATAACAGGCATTCACAACTCCCCCAAGACATACACCACCAGATTCAAAAGAACCATCCAAATAGAGCTGGAGGCTCTGCTTCCTGAGAAATCTCTTAAGTAGGTACATTATACTCCCCCATCTCTTGCTTCAACGTTCCACAACCACCTCTCCTCCTCCACTTGGTTGCAACAAAACACATCATTAGGTCGGTAATGATTGGGATTAGTGTGTTCCTAATGGAATGGTTCAGGGTGTGATGAATTGTAGACTGTTCCCTCTGGACCATTCCTATCTCCCAACAAAACACAATTTGTTATTCAAAACAAAAGGCTTCTCTTTTTTCTTTTTTTTTTCCCAGCTCTTTTATTAAGCGAAGCAGTTAGCCCTGCAGACTGAGATAAAGCAGATTAGGGGGAGGAGGAGATGGATCAGCTGAATGCTTTTAGGCTATTGAAGGTAGAATTAGGTGGCAAATTGCCTCCCACTTTGCTTCCAATGTTCCAAGGAGAATGAGCTGGCCAGGAAGATTGCAATACTCTCAAAAGCACAAAATTCTTATCTAACTATGGGTAGAACAAACTGGAGAACCTCTGCTACAAGGACAGGCGGAGAGTTGGGGCTGTTCAGACTGGAGAAGAGAAGGCTCCAGGGAGACCTTAGAGCAGCCTTCTAGTACCTGAAGGGATCCTACAGGAGAGCTGGGGAGAAACCATGGTGATAGGACAAAAGGGCAATGGTTTTAAACTAGAGCAGGGTACATCTACGTTGGACATTAGGAAGAAATTTTTTCTTGTGAGGATGATGGAACACTGGAGCAGGTTACCCTAAGAGCTGGTTGAGACCCCATTCCTGGAGGCATTCAAGATCGGGCTTGATGGGGCTCTCAGCAACCTGATCTAGTTGGAGATGTTCCTGCTAACTTGCAGGGGCGTTGGACAATACTGACACAGAGGATTGTGAGACCCTGGCCTGGGCTGCTCAGAGAGGTGAGAGATGCCCCATCCCTGGAACCATTGCAGGTCAGGTTGTTTGGAGTTCTGAAGAACGTATTCTAGTTGCAGATGTCCTTGAAAGGTCTCTTCCAACTCAACTCATTCTATGACCCTCCATTAACACAGGGTGGTGATGACCAAGTAATGGTGTTTGGTTTTGTTACAGACACTTTATGTTTGTGATGTGGGATAACATTTTGGGTGGGGGGTTACTTTCCCATGGACTTTTTGTGTACACCTTTCATGAATGGAAGATCAGAGGAAAGTTGTTACCTGAACTCATCTCGGCAAGGTGCAAACTGCTTTCTAACAACGAAGAATAGGGCAGCTCATTTTGCAGCAGAACTCCTGCAGCCATGGCAGTACCTGTTGGAACAGCAACATGATCACTGAAGATCGACCACAGAGGCTCCAAAATGCACAACAAAGCTGAGTATCTGGCACCTGCTCAGAGAGGAGTTCTCCAAGGCTTAAGATGTGAGCAGCCAGACATGGCCTGTGCTTTCTCTTTTGGTGAGCTGTCATCTAACAACTGAACAGCTTCACTGCCTGCCCCAGCAATCACAAGTCAGTCAGTTGTGTGCTTCAGGCTCTGGAGTTTGGCTGGTCTGCAGCCATGTTTTACATGTACAGCAGTCACTCAGCCAAAAGCAGCTGACACTGGAGCAGGGTAGGTTTAGGTGTGACACAAGGAGCAAGCTCTGCACAGTGAGGGTAGGGAAATACTGGAGCAGTTTGCCCGGGGATGTGGTTGAGGCCTCATCACTGGAGACATTCAAGGTCAGACTTGATGGGGCCCTGGGCAGCCTGCTCTAGTTGGAGGTGTCCCTGCAGACTGCAGGGGGTTGGACAAGATGACCTTTAAGGGTCCTTTCATTCTATGCCTCTGATTTAATGCAATGCCACCTTGATTTCCTTGATTTCTTCATATTCTTCAAAGTACAGACAGAACCAGAAAGCTTCAGCTGGCAAGGGGCAGTTTCAGCAAAGCCAATACTGTGACAATGGCAACAGGATTCTGAGACCACCCCATTTAGCATTTCACTTGATACTTGCCAAACAGGTTGTCCACAAGCTCCTTGCCCCCTCTGCTCTCTTCCCTCCACTCATGTGTTGCAGTCTGTTGGCAAGTCTGAAGTCACCTAAATGACAATTCTCTTCTATCAAGAAAAGCTAACATGAAGAGTCACAGAACCACAGACTAGTTTGGGTTGGAAGGGACCTTTCATGCTCATCCAGTCCAACTCCCCTGCAGACAGCAGGGACATGTGCAACTAGAGCAGGTTGCTCAGAGCCCCAAACAACCTGACCTGGAATGATTCCAGGGATGGGGCATCTCTCACCTCTCTGGGCAACCTGGGCCAGGGTCTCACCACCCTCAATGTCAAACATTTCTTCCTTCTCTCCACTCTGAATCTCCCTCTTCTAGTTCAAGTGGTGGGCAGGCTTAGGGAGGCAAAGCACAAAGGAGGCACAGCTCACTACTTCACAACAGCAGGCTGCAGGATGGACTCAGGAATGAGCAACTGGCTTGGGGGTCACTCTGACTTGGAACAAGGAAGATCCTCTTTCAGTCTTTCAGGGTCTGGAAATCAGTGGCTTCCAGTCACTGGGATGAGTTTTTGCTCCAGAGTGAAAGCAAAGAGCAATGTCTAATGTTTCAGCAGCCAGCAAATAATGACATAGCCCAGAAGTGATGAGCCAAGAGGCTGCTGGTCTGCCTTTGGTTAGGAATTAAGCTTGCTATTTAAAAATGCAATTGCTATCTTCTGCTTCAGGACACGTTCTCAAAACAGAGAAAAGAGCTTGAACTGCAGACTGGAACCATTCCAATTGGGGCAGTTCAGCTGCTGACTCCAGCAGTAATCCCCCTGCAAAGCTCCTCACAGCATTGCTGTGCTGCAACTCCCTACTGACAGTGAGGTCCCTTGTCTCCAGATCCTTCTGGTAAACAAGAACACCACAGCAGAGCACACACTTCAAAAGGGTTAGAAGAAATGGCTCAAGTTGCATCAGGGCAGGTTTAGGTTGGACATTAGAAGAAACTTCTTCACTGAAGGGGGTCCCTAACCCTGCAACAGGATGTCCAGGGTAATGGTTCAATCTCCATCCTTGGAGGTGTTTCAGAGGCAGAGATGTGACACTGAGGGCCATGATTTAGCCCCCAGCCTTGGCAGAGTTAGAGAATAGTTGGACTGGATGCTCTTAAAGGGCTTTTCCAACTGAAATGCTTCTACCACTCTCTGAAAGACTTTGATGTATTCACATGAAAACCTCTTGGATAAGCCTTCAATTTTACAATACCAGTGTCTAAGAAAAGCTACTTGAAACTTCAAATATGCTCCTTTAATCTAGGCAAATGCTGATGCTTTCTGCCTGTCAGAGATAATTTGGTAGTTGTTTTTACTATTTTGTTATCTTCTAATGTGAATTTGTTCTCTCCCTGTTGTAGTCATGCGCAAGGAACTAGGCAGTAGTCAAATTAAATTTTAAAGCCAAGCAGAGAGGCAAGCAGAGGACAGCTCAGTACCTAAACACTGAGGTAGCACCTCTACAATTTACTCCATGGCCTGATTCCACAGGTACTTATCCTCCTGAGAAGCTTTGCTTTTGTGAGCAGTCCTACAGAAGCCAACAGGGTATTTGTCTAAATATAAAATCATGCAGACTGAAGCATAAGTTGGAACCCAGGAGGAAAAGAAACTTGTTTGGTGTGAGGGTGCTGGAGCCCTGGAGCAGGCTGCCCAGAGAGGTTGTGGAGTCTCCTTCTCTGGAGATTCCAAACCCACCTGGATGCATTCCTGTGTGACCTGCCCTAGGTATCCTGCCATGGAAGGGGAGTTAGATCATCTTGGATCATTTTTGTGGCCTCCTCTGGACTCACTCCAGCAGCTCTGTATGCTTCTTACGCTGGGGACACCAGGACTGGAGGCAGGATTGGAGGTGGGGTCTCAGCAGAGCAGAGTAAAACTTCACAAGTACTTAAGCTACAATGCAGTCTAGAGGGCAGTTGGAGCATTCAGAACACAGATTTCAGCTAGCACACCTCAATTCCTTAGGCTTCTTTGAAATGTGAAGTTCCTTACCTCTAAGGAAACAGCAAACAACTGAAAAATAACCAGAGAGAGATAGGAGAAGGGAAGAATTTAAACCATTTTCCCTCTGCAATTTACACAGCAGAACAATACCAGAGCTGTTGCAAAACTCTACTGGGACCACAACCAGCACAGATTTGGTACTTCCAAATGTGTTTTCCCCCCTATTTTGGGGAAAAAAAAATATTCCCCAGCTGTTTTAGGTGAGTGTTATTTAATCCTGAAGTTTGGTATTCACAAAGGTCTGTCATTGCTATCATCTATTAGAAAAAGACAAAAGAATGGCATTCGGCAGAAGATGAAGTAGGTGTTGCTCTGGTGACTCAGATTTGCTATTCAGAGGTTTTTTTTTTCTTCTTTTTTTAATAAATAGCAAGAAGCTTGCAAGCTGAATTGATGAAGGAGTCTAGCAATTGACTTCATTCATGTTCCTGAAGTCAGGTCAGGTTGCTGTGGTTAGTGTTAAGCCAACAGTTAACGCAGATTAAGTTACCTTGAACAGGCTGGCAGCCACTAAGTACTACTGAGAATTAGAATAAGAGTCATAGAAACACAGCAGCATTTGGGACTGAAAAACCCTTTAAGATCATCCAGCCCAACCATTCTCTAGCTCTGCCAAGGCTGGGGCTAAACCATGGCCCTCAGCACCACAGCTCTGCCTCTGAAACCTCCAGGGATGGAGATTCTACCACCTCCCTGGGCAGCCTGTGCCAGGGCTTGAGAATCCTTTCAGGGAAGAAGTTTCTTCTAACGTCTAACTTAAACCTCCCCTGATGCAACCTGAGGCCATTTCCTCTCATCCTATCACTTGTTACCAGGGAGAAGAGACCAGCCCCCACCTGGGTCAAACCTCCTTTCAGGTAGCTGTAGAGAGCAATGAGGTCTCCCCTCAGCCTCCCTTTCTCCAGGCTAAACAACCCCAGTTCCCTCAGCTGCTCCTCACCAGCCCTGTTCTCCAGACCCTCCACCAGCAAATTATAAAGGAGATGATGCAAAATGAATCCACTAAGTGCTCTACAAACCAAAGTGGTGACTCAGATACTCTTGATCAGGAATATCATCTTCACTAAGAGACTGCCAGACCTGTAAGACTGTGACTACAGCCAGAAGACTGAAATCTTGGCAGTTACCACACTCAGCAATCCTTTCAAAAGAACTCTGCAAGCCAGAGAAGCTATTTTCAAGTCAAAACTACAGTCAGTTCACAGGAGTTTTACTAGAGGTGAAGGAATTTTCATCTATCACCTTACCTGTTACACTGCAAACAGAGTAAGTGATTGCTGAGCCCTTCATTGCTGCAGCGTCAGCCCCAGGAGCCCTGCTGGAGGGATTCATGTTTGACAGCAGAGAAGCTGCATGACGTTGCCATGGAATTTCCTGTGCTTAATTGGATTGCTGACGGTAAGCTGGGAGGAGCCTGCAAGTATCTTTTCTTAACTTAAGGAACTTAAGTCTGTACGAGGAGTGCCTTAGGGACTATGCAGCTTATCACCCCATAAACTGCTTGCTGCCTTTGCCCAGATTTTAAAGGGATTGAGGCAAACAGGCCACACCAACTTGATGTTTTAATAACTGAATCAATCATAGAATGGCTCTGGTTGGAAGGGACCTCAAAGATCATCTACTCCAAACTCCCTGCCATAGGCAGGGACACTTTCCACTCGATCAGGTTGCTTGAAGCCTCGTCCAGCCTGGCCTCGAACACCCCCGAGGAGGCATCTACAATCTCTCTGGGCAGCCTATTCGAGTCTCAGCACCCTCATACTGAAGAACTTCTTCCTCAGATCCAGTCTAACCCTGCTCTCCTTCAGCTTCAAACCATTCCCCCTTGTCCTGTCTCCAGACACACTCAGGAAAAGTCCCTCTGTAGCTTTTCTGTAGTACTGGAAGGCAGCTCTAAGGTCACCCTGGAGTCGTCTTCTCTCCAGGCTGAACAGACCCAGCTCTCTCAGCCTGTCCTCACAGCAGAAGTGCTCCAGCCCTTGGATTATCTTTACAGCCTGCTCTGGACTCTTTCCCGCAGCTCTGTCCCCTTCATATGCTGGGGACACCAGAATTGGAGGTGGTATTGGAAAGTGGGGTCTCAGCAGAGCAGGTCAAGGGGTAGAGAGGTACAAGCTCTTGAATACTTCTCTGGAGATATCCAAGACCCACCTGGATGTGTTCCAGTGTTACCTGCTCTAGGTGATTCTGCTCAGGCAGGCAGGTTGGATTGGATTACCTTTCAAGGTGCCTTCCAACCTCTGACATTCTGTGATTCTGTGATACTGAGTGCTTGTCTTCTATGGATAATACAACACTGTTTACCTGTTTGACTCCAGAACAGGGTTAACTCTTTGGTGGTTTGGATTCTCAGTGCAACAATCCTCCCTGGACATGTTCAAAGCCAGGTTGGATGAGGCTTTGAGCAACCTGGTCTAGTGGGAGGTGTCCCTGCCTATAGCAGAAGGGTTGGGACTGGATGATCTTTAAGGTCTGTTACAACACAACCCATTCTATCAATCTGTGAGCCTGCTGCTTTGCTGTAGCAAGCTGTAGGTGTTAGAGCTTTGCTGGGTTCCTAACTTTATATTTTTCAGTATTAATAAATGCAGTTTATTCAGCTAAAGAACTCATTTTTTCCCCTAGTGATCTCCAAAGTTTAGCTAGCTGCAAGAATCAGTGCCAAACACGTTTGCTCAAGCAGGTTATATCATCCTGTGTTTGTCAAGACAAGGCTTTGTGCTAAGTGAGGATGACTTTCTGGGGGAGTTAAGCATTAGGTCTGAAATCATTTGCCATTTTCAAGGAAAGAATACAGAGTAGGTGGGATGTTAGTGACTAATCATCTTTATCTCTCTAGGCTTGGCATTTGCCTGTTCACAGAATCACAGAACAGCTTAGGGTGGAAAGGACCTCAGAGATCATCTACTCCAACCCCCTTGCCATGGGCAGGGCACCTCTCAACTAGACTTGATTGCCCGAGACCTCTGCCCTTAAACACCTCCAGGGAAGAGGCATCCACAACCACTCTGGGCAACCTATCCCAGAGTGTCACCACCCTCGTACTGAAGAACTTCCTCTGAAGAGCCAGTCTAAACCATCTGAAGAATCCCAAATTCTCTGGAAGATTCTCTTGAGTGCTGACTGCCATGTGAAGATATCAATGAGCTTTTGAGGTAAGCAGAGGACTTAGCAAATCCACATGTCCCATGACCCTAGGACCTAACTCATCAGATTAGGCAGGTAGAATGCTGTCTAAATTGTCTAATGAGCTGGATGCAATTAAAACATGTGGCCATTGCTTACACTGCACATTTCTTACTGGTATATAGATTCAAAACATTAAATTATCCTAAAACTTTTAAGTTTACTAAAGCCTAATACACTTTGAGATTAATTTTAAGTAAGTACAAACTATGTATTTTGATTCCTAGTTGGCTCTGGACATTGCCAGCTTCATGTTTTGCTCTTCTTATAGTGTGGATAATAAAAATTGATTAATCATAGAATGGCTTAGGTTGGAAATCACCTCAGAGGTCACCTCCTCCACCCCAAACAAGAGTTGGCTACTCAAACCCTCATCCAACCTGGCCTTAAACACCCCCAGGAAGGAGGCCTCCACAGCCTCCCTGGGCAGCCTATTCCAGTCTCACCACCCTCCTACTGAAGAGCTTCTCCCTCAGCTTCAAACCATTCCCTTGGCTCATCTCTAGACACCCTCAGGAAAAGTCCCTCTGCAGCCTTCTTGTAGGATCCCTTCAGCTATTGGAAGGCAGCTCTAAGGTCCCTCTGGAGTCTGCAGTCTTCTACAGGCTGAACAGCCCCAGCTCGCTCAGCCTGTCCCCATAGCAGAGCAGCTCCGGCCCTCTGATCATCCTCATGGCCCTTCTCTCAACACATTCCAGCACCTCCAGATCTTTCCTGTACCAGAGGCTCCAGAACTGGTTGCAGGGCTCCAGGTGAGGTCTAACCAGAGCAGTGTAGAGGGCAGAATCACCTCCCCTGACCTGCTGGCCACACTTCTCTTGATGCAGCCAGGATCAAGTTGCACTTGGGCTGCAAGTGCACAATGGTGGCTCATGCTGAGCTTCTCATCCACCAGCACCACCAAGTCCTTTTCTTCAGGGCTGCTCTCAAGACAGCCACTGCTCAGCCTGTATTGGGGCTTGGGATTGCCCCGACCCAGATCCAGGACCTAGCTACGTAGCTACATAGAGGGTAGCTTTGTTGAGAAAGCAATCTTGTACCTTACCTGAGCACCTGCAATCCTTTCTTTATTTGCAGCACAGCAACTAGCTTCAGCCATGTCAGATCCCAGAACCTCTACTTCTGACTCACCTCCTTTGTAATTTTAACTACTGTTATAAAAAAAAAAAAATACTCACAATGGGATCACTGGGTTTATGCTGAAGTAAAATATGTACTCCAATGTGTGGAAGGCACCCTGTTCGGATGGGGTTTATGCTGCCACCCAAGCAATCACAGGAGAGAGGATTACAGTGCTAATTCTATCTCTGAGGTGGTATTCTGGCAGCATATGGCCCCTGAAAAGTCTGTCTCTTTTAATTTATCTTTGTGTAACACACAGAATCATACTCACAGAAAGGTCTGGGTTGGGAAGGACTTTAAAAGATCATCTAGTTCCAACACCCTGCCATGGGCAGGGGCACCTCCCACTAGCCCAACTTGCTCAAGGCCTCATCCAACATGACCTTGAACACCTCCACGGAGGGAGCATCCACAACCTGTTCCAATGTCTCCCTGGACAACCTGTTCCAATCTCCCACCATCCTCACTGGAAAGAATTTCCTCCTAATCTCCAGTCTCAATCTCTCCTCTTCCAGCTCAAAATCATTGCCTCTTGTCCTGTCACTACACATATCACACATACAGCTCCATGTCTATTTCACATGAATTGATGAAAGGAAAAGATGGAATTTTTTTTTCAAGCAACAGAACTGCAAATACTTGAATTTATTTTGTACATATTCCTTTGAGAATCATTACTCCTCTTGTCTGATGCTCAGTTTTACTGAGGTGCAGGCCTCCTGAAAACATGGCATTTCCTAAGAACACAAAAGCACGGGAGCTGTGCAAAGGGAAAACACGTGGATTACTGATACATCAGATGACAGAACCATAGAATCACAGAATCAACCAAGTTGGAAGAGCCCTCCAAGATCATCCAGTCCAACCTATCACCCAGCCCTATTCAAACAACTAGAGCATGGCACCAAGTGCCTCATCCAGTCTTTCCTTGAACACCTCCAGGGATGGTGGCTCCACCACCTCCCTGGACAGCCCATTCCAACAGCAAAGCTTGAAGCTGCACCAGGCAAGGGTTAGGTTGGATGTCAAGAAGAGTTTCTTTCCTGAAGGACTGGTCAGGCATTGGAACAGGCTGCCCAGGGAAGTGGTGGAGTCACCATCCATGGAGGTGTTCCAGAAAATGAGTAGATCTGGTGCTTCAGGACATGGTCCAATTAGTGGTCATGGAGGTGTTGGGCAGAAGGTTAGACCTGCTGATCTTAGAGGTCTTTTCCAACCTTAATGATTCTATGATTTATGTTAACCTACTGCAGAGTACAGTTGCAGTCTCCCGGCAGTTGCAGCAACAGCAACTACAAATGCCTGCCTTGCCACATGCACGTCTACAGGGGCACGGCTGCGCTGCGGCTGTGAAGGGTGATCAAGCCTTGAGTAGGGGGAGGGTACACGAGAACGCTCCCGAGAAGGGAGAAGCCTCTCTCCAGCATCCGGACCGCCGACAGATTCTTCAAGGTCCTTTCCTCCCCCGACAGAAGTTGGCTTGGCCGAAGTTAAGCTGCGCAGCACCAGTCACCAAACGCTGCAGAGGGCTCACAGCCCCCAGCAGTTAGTTACACACGCTCACAGCTCCGCAAACTGTCGGCGCTGGGCAAGTCCCCGCGGAAAGAGCGAGGCAGCTCCGGCCCCTCGGCATCTCGGAGCGCCCAGGGGACGGAGCCACGGTGCCTGCGGGTCTTAACGGCGGGGCCTCTACTCTTGGCTGTCACCGAAACGTCTAACTGCACAACTCCATCACTAGCCGAGGAAGCCTGTTCGGAGGCTTTTCTGCCCGCGCTGAGCACACAGTAGCTGCCTGCCTCGGCCCGGGGAGCCGTCAGCACTGGAAGTCGCAGGCCCCCGGAGCCGGGGCCGCCGCTTGCCCCGATCCGTCCCAGCGATCCCTGCAGCCTCCCCAGAGCCCCGAAATGGCGGCTGGACCGCCGAGGGGCCGCGCAGCGCCAGGCCCCTGCCGGGCGTGCCGCGCTGCCATGGCGACGGGGGCGGGCCCCGGCGGGAGCGGGGCGAGCCGGCGGGCCGGGGCAGAAGGGGGCGAGCGGGGCGCGGGGCTGCCCGCTGGCAATGGACCGCAGCAGCGAGCAAGGGCGCGGAGAGGGCGCCGGACCCACCTGGCTCCAGCCGCGTCCCTCCGCCGCCCTGCATGGGGAAAGGCGGCGCCGGGCAGCGGCGCATGCGCTCTGGCGGCGGGGCCGCGGCTACCGTGGCCGCGGCTACCGTGGCCGCGGCGGGCCGCTGCGGGCTGCTGCCTCGGGTTAGGGCTGCAGAGGCGGGCGGGAAGAGCTGTGGAGGAATGGCTGAGCAGGAGCCTCGGGCTAGCACGGCCTGACGCCCAGGACCGCTGGGTTCCTCCTAAAGCAGGGATGGGTAAGGCGCCTGTGTTCCACTCAGGCACCCCCGCCCGGGCTTGGAGCCAGGCTTTGGCCTCGGTACGCAAAACAACGGTGAGGGAACCTAGCGATGCAGTCCTTGCCCATGGCAAGGGGTTTGGAACTCCTGGGTGGACTTTAAGGTCCTTTCAACCCAAACCATCCCGTGATTCTATGATTCTATGATCTGGACTCTTTAGCTGGAGTGCACAGAGCAGTCAACAGAGTGAAGACCCTTGTTCTGTTCCAGCAGCACCTGGTTGAGTAAGGGCAACCAAGTCTAGCTGAGAGGTGTCCCCGCCCATGGCAAGGAGGTTGGAGCAGGTGATCTCTGAGGTCCTTTCCAACCTGAGCCATTCTGTGATTCTATTATTTTTACTTAGTCACAGCAATTCTGTAGTATCAGAGGTGACACAGAGCAGAACCCTTTTCCAGGAAGAAGTGTGGATGCACATTGGATAATAATCTGAGGAACATAATGAGGTTCTCTAAGACAGATACTACAGAACCAAGTTTGAACCTGACACATGTGGAATAATTGCAATGAAGCTGACCCTGCCTTCACCAGAGCCAGATCTAAGTTTTGCTGCTGAGGTCTGACAAATCTTCCCTGAGCAGGTGGAGCAGCCCTGGAGCAGGCTGCCCAGAGGAGTTGTGGAGTCTCCTTCTCTGGAGACTTTCAAGACCCACCTGGATGCATTCCTGTGTGGGCTACCCTGGGTGATGCTGCTCTGGCAGAGGGGTTGGACTCGATGATCTCTGGAGGTCCCTTCCAACCTCTTAATATTCTGCGATTGTGTGACTTATTTTAGATCGGCACCTGCCACCTTGTGGCACATTCACATGGTGCAGCTCTTCTGCCAGCTCCGGGAACAGGAACCGCGAAGGCTGGAGCGTTGCCGGGCAGAAGAGGTGGTGTTGCTAAAAAGGTGTCTGATGGCTTGGGAGCTACCTGCCCCCCCCCTCTATGAAAATCACCCAGACTAGGCTCAGCCGGCTGGAAGTTAAGGAATGAAGCTCTGTTTACAGCTTAGCACAATGTACAAGCATACATATACACAATATACAGGAATATTTGCAGAAATATACAGAAATATACAAGTTAAAGGTAATACAGAAACACAATACCCCTCCCAGAAATCCAAGTCCCCAGGAGAGGCTCCCAACCACCCTTGCACCTTCTTTCCACCCCTCTACCTTATCCCAGGGTCTGCCTTATGTCCAGGGTGAGTTTGGAGGATGGGCAAGGGGGGTTAGAAGCAGAGTGGTTAGTTGGGTTACACAGCAGAAAGCCAGAAGACACAGCAGCTCCCAGAAACAGACTCCCTGCCTTATCTCTGATTGTGTCCTTGGTTTTATACATTTCAGCAAGCCTATAAATGAAGTAGATATCATCATTGTTTTCTTTTCACAGCTTATAATAGATTTTTTTTTTAATTAAAATATGTCAATTAGCCTCAAACCAGCACAAGATGTCTGAACATGAGCCAACAGTGTGCTCAGGTGGACAAGAAGGCCAAGAGCATTCTGACCTGGATCATCAATAGTGTGGCCAGCAGGAGCTGGGAAGTGGTTTTACTCCTTTACTCACAACTGGTGAGGCCACATCTTGAGAATTTGGTTCAGATTTGGGGCCCTCACTCCAAGAAGGGCATTGAGGGCCTGGAGTGTGTCCAGAGAAGGGCAGTGAAGGTGGTGAAGGGTCTGGAGAACAGGGCTGGTGAGGAGCAGCTGAGGGAGCTGGGGGTGTTCAGTCTGGAGAAGAGGAGGCTGAGGGGAGACCTCATTGCTCGCTACAGCTCCTGAAAGGAGATTGGGGTGAGGTAGGTGTTGGCTTCTTCTGCCTAGTATCAGATCATACAAAGAGAAGAGATGGGCTGAAGTTGTGACAGGGGAAGATTACGTTGGAGATTAGGAAAAATTTCTTAGCTGCAGGAGTGGTCAGGGATTGGAACAGGCTGCCCAGGAACATCCCTGGAGGTTTAGTGGTCATGGGAGCTGGGTTATGGTTGGACTCAATGCTCTTAGAGGTCTTTTCCAGCCTTCTCAAACACCGGAACAGGCTCTCTGTCCATTCTCCTCTCAGCCTAGATTTGTGCCTGGGATTGCCCTGACTCAGGTTCAGGACCTTGCACTTGGTCTTGATGAACTTCATGGTGTTGGCATGGGCCTGCCTCCTCAGTCTGTCCAAGGCCCTCTGGATGCCATCCTTTGCCTCCAGCCTGTCAACCACACTACACAGCAAGGACTTGCAGTGATAGGATGACAAGAAAGGAATCGAAGCATAAGGAGGGGAGATTGAGACTGGAGATTAGGAAGAAATTCTTTACAGTGAGGGTGGGGAGACACTGGGACAGGTTGCCCAGGGGGGTTGTGGATGTCTCCTCCCTGGAGGTGTTTGAGGCCAGGTTGGATGGGGCCATCAGCAACCTGAGCTAGTAGAAGGTGTCCCTGCCATGGTAGAGGATTGGAACTGTGTGATCTTTAAGATCTTTTCCAAGCCAAAGCATTCTGTGATTCTGTGAAACCAGCAGATATTGCAGAAGTGTCCTATTCAGATTTGGAAACCTATTTGGTTTGCCTGTGGCCTTGTCTCCCTCCTGTAAACATTTGCGCCAGCACAAACAGAATCACAGGATGTTAGGGGTTGGAAGAGAATTCTGGAGATTGAGTCCAACCCCCTGCCAGAGCAGGACCATAGAATCTAGCACAGGTCACACAGGAACACATCCAGACAGGGATGCAAAGTCTCCAGAGAAGGAGACTCCACAACCTCCCTGGGCAGCCTGTTCTAGGGCTCTGTCACCCTTACAGTAAAGAAGTTCTTCCTCCTGTTGAGGTGGAACTTCCTGTGCTGCAGTTTCCATCCACTGCCCCTTGTCCTATGCCAGGCACAAGTGAGCAGAGGCTGTCCCTGTCCCTTCTTTCCTGATCCCCAGCCCTCAGATATTGATAGACATTGATCAGATCCCCTCTCAGTCTTCTCTCCAGCCTAACCAGCCCCAGGGCTCTCAGCCTTTCCTCATCAGTGCTCCAGTCCCGTCAGCATCCTTATAGCCCTCTGTTGGACTCTCTCCAGTAGATCCCTGTCCCTCTTGAACTGTGGAGCCCAGAACTGGATGCAGTATTCCAGGTATGGCCTCACTAGGGCAGAGAAGAGAGGGAGGAGAACCTCCCTGGATCTGCTGGCCATACTCTTCCTAATGCACCCCAGGATATCATTGGCCTTCTTGGCCACGAGAGCACAAGAGCACGGTTTTGGAAGCTGCATATCCAGAGTTTGAACTGACAGGCATCTGCTTTCCTGTGGGAACAGCATGGACACTTGGCTTTTTGGGAACATAAAGTGATGGACCTGGTTTGTCACAGCTGTTCTGTGAGTGCCTTTTCTGCTTCCCCCTGAGTTATTTTGGTTGTAGTTAAAACCAGAGTGCTTTAAAATGGGAACTGAACTCCAGGAAACTGCATTCAGTATTCAGGGATATTATGGAAGCCGTAAAAAGAGCTTTAAAAAAATATATAAAATCAGGAGTTTTTTCTGGAGATCATTTGCTCAGCTCTGCTCACAGTATTGTTTTGTTTGCCAGACTGTGATCAAAAACATTTGGCAGGCAAGACTTGGTGGGGAAAGTCAGCCAGTAAAGTTGAGCTGTCATCTAAGTACGCACAGCAAACCCTTCTCTTGGCATGGAAAACAGACTGTTTACAGAAATAATAAACATGCCCTCCAAAATGATGTTCCCTCTCTCTAAAATCAAGGGAGGTCACGAGACTCTGACCCTCCAGAAGGAGCATAACACTTTATGAGACTTCTGTCAAAGCAGATGATCAAAAATAAATAGACTGTAAGAAAGAAGTGTCAGGCTGAGGGCTCCAATGTGCCTTCTTAACGCCTCCTGTCTCCTCTCTTTAAGATGTGGTGTGCGTGCTGCCACGCAAAGGAAGCCCATCTGGAGGGGAAGGCAAGTCAATCCCTTTTCCTGATGGATGGGTTGATGTAATTAGCTTTGTGTTTCATCTCCCCTGTAAATCTTGTAAACACTGAAATGTGTCAAAGCGAAACGGAATTTATTGAACAGTGTCATTTGCGAAAGTCCTTACGGTGACTCAGCTGCTGGGTACAGCCTCAGATGCTGAGTAGCCATGAGGAATAAAAGCCTCATCTGGCCAAGGCTTGGTTTTTTTCTGAGCCCTGAGAGTAGATGAGTGAGCTGTAAGCAGGGGGGAAGGTGGTGACTGGCTACCTCAGCAGCTTTCCTGCAGCCAAAGGAGGAGTGTGTTCACCAGCATACCCAGAGGGTTGTAGCTGCACCTTCTCTTAGCTCCTCAGGATTTCCAGGTTTGCTCTGTTTGGGTTCCTCCTTTCTGTCCTGTAAATGTGAGGAACATACAACCACAGAATCATTAGAACTGGAAAAGACCTCTCAGGCCATTGAGTCCAACCATAACCTAGCTCCCATGACCTCTAAAACATACCCTGAAGCTCCGCATCTCCACACTTCTTGAACACCTCCAGGGATGGTGACTCCACCATCTCCCTGGGCAGCCTGTTCCAATCTCTGACTACTCCTGCAGCAAAGAAATTGTTCCTAATCTCCACCCTAATCCTCCTCTGGCACAGCTTGAGCCTATTTCCTCTCATCCTGTTGCTGGCTGCTTGGGACATCACTCCTTCTTGAGAACTCAAGTAGAACGTCACAGCTTGCCTGTGTCATCTGAACACCTTCAGTGGGGACCCTCAGCCACCTACTGCTGATGGTCTTTGTGGCAAGATGGTGACTGACAGCAAGGTTCTGGTTGTACTGGCCATAAACCAAAATAGTCACCAGAGTTGCCCTTCAAAATGCTGTCTGGGGCTGTCTACCACAAGGTGGTATTTATGCAGGAGAACTTAGATGAGGGAGCCACAAGACTTTTTCACTTGCTTGCAAATAAAATTCTGTTTCTAAGCCTGACTGTACCATAAGCGTCTCTGACTAGGACTTGCTTTTCACGCAAGTCTGTGACCCCTGAGGGATAAAGATAGCTGAAGAAAGGCCTTGGAACTCAGGGCTCAGGTGGAGCAGCAGTGGCTGTGCCTCCCTGTGACAGCGTGGAGCTCAGCCTGGGCTGCAGATCTGGAGAAGAGTGGAGTGAGCAGCACACCTGCGCTGCTCCCTGCTGTCACAAGGATGGAGCTGGGTAAGCAAAGACAGTCAGGAAGCTGCCAGCTCCATACTTGGAGGGCAGTGCAGAGTTGCAGTCAGCACTGCTGGGCTACACCTGAATTTGATAGACTAGCATTGCCCAGTGTCCTACAACTGTCAGCCCTTCCAGACATCTCTCTAGTTCAGAGGAACCAGATGCGGTTCCCTGCTGCCTTCCTTGGCCACCAAGGTCTTCCTCTTGTGCACAGTACAAAACCATCCAGATTCACAGACTGCATTGAGTTGGAAGGGATCCTCATAGGTCATCTTCTCAAAACCCCTGCAGTCAACAGGGACACCTCCAACTAGATCAAGCTGCCCAGGCAACCATCAAGTCTGATCTTGAATGTCTGTAGGGACAGGGCCTCCACCACATCCCTGGGCATCCTATTGCAGTGTTTCACCACCCTCATAGTAGTAAAGAACTACTTCCTGATGTCCAACCCAAATCTCCCCTGCTCCAGTTTCAAACCATTGCCCTTCACCCTATTACTACAAACCCTTCTAAACAGTTCCTCTCCAGCCTTCCTGAAGATACTCTCGGGTATTGAAATGTAGTCATAAGGTCTCCCTGAAGCCTTCTCTTCTCCAGGCTGAACAGCCCAAATTCTTTCAGCCTATCTTCATAGTACAGGTTCACCAGCCCTCTGATCATCTTTGTGGCCCTACTCTGGACCCAGGTGATCATCCCTGTTTTGGAGCATCAGCAGTATACCTTATACATGTGCATTAAAAGCATAATGCTTGAGCTCTCAGCTTGCTAGAGAGCGAGTGTGCAAGTGTGTGCAAGTAAATGCTTGAATCTGTGGGTCCATCTCCCTCTTCCCTGCAAAATAATTTAATGTGGGGGGGAAGGAATGAAGGAAAAACCCCTAAGCAATTTTCACTTGCTGGATGTTTAGATTCTGTTTAGTTATAACCCACAAGCCCAAAGCATTAGAGTTACATTGAATACTTCATCAGTTTTGCACCAGGCAGCACATGCTGTTACAATCTGGACTGCACATAAGCTGTGTTGAGAATTAACACCCATGTCTAAACAAAATACAGAGTCACTATGGGCAATCTTCAGCCTCAGCTGTGCAGTTTTTCTGAACTTTTTTGGCCACAGACGTGATTTTTCACCCCTCTCTCCCCCATATGGTATTAATTCAATTGTTTTAGATGTTAGACATGCAAAAGAACTAGAAGGGATTTCCTTAACCAACAAACACTGAGGATAAAAAGGTTGGTGTTTATAAAAACATCACACTCAAAGGCCCTTCCATAACTTGTTAGAGGATTGCTATAATTTCAGCTCCAAAGGCAGTCATTCGAGAGGTTCTCCAGAGAGAAATGCTGATCCTGACTTTCCACACGTCTGTTCCTCCTCTGATGCCTCAGCAGAGCAGCAGCAGCAAGCACACTGAAAGAAGACCAGAGCAATTTGGACACAGTTTAAAAGATCTGCAGAGGGCTGTAGGATGAGTCAGTTCTACAGCTCACAGCTCTTCATCACTCTAATGTTTGGTTTGTGCCAGGAAGCTCAGCATGAAGCAGCTCCAAGTGCAGTAGAGTTGACATTCATGCAATCATCTGTTGCTGTAAGGTGTTGAGAAGTTAAGTTCTCCATGGCAGCTGATCTCTAGGTGCAGGTCTAAATCTGTGCTGGAAGGCAATGCTCAGTCACAGGGTGAGGTGGAAGAGCTTGCCAAGTTGTTAGGTACAATCCCAGCAGTGACTCCACTGCCTTCCTCTCCTCTAATCAAAGTATCAGCAATAAATAAATATATTTAGGAGAAAGGAGCTTCAGATAACAAAAGGCTTGAAAAAGGGCTGCCTCAGAAACATGATCTCCTTGGAGTGCCTGTTGTACAGAGATCTCCCAGCTTTTGGAGGCAGCAGGAAGGAGAACCAAAAATACCTGTCACAGGTGATGGTGGGGAGGAATCCAGAAGAGAGTGCTGTGGTCATCTGCAAGCTTCATGGAGGTGAGGTGATCGTAGAATCACGGAGTCACAGAATGGTTTGGTTTGAAAGGGACTTTAAAGATCGTCTAGTCCCAACACCCCTGCCCTGGGAAGGGGACAGCTCCTACTAGGCCAGGTTGCTCAAGGCTCCATCCAGACTGCCTTTCAACACGTCCAGCCTTGGACATCTCTGGGCAGCCTGTGATAGGACAGGGTGAAATGGCCTCAAGTTATGCCAGAGGAGGTTTAGGTCAGACAATAGGTGAAAATTCTTTATTGAAGAATTGGTCAGGCATTGGAACAGGCTGCCCAGGGAGGTGGTGGAGTCACCGTCCCTGGAAGTGTCCAAGAAAAGTGTGGCCGTGGCTTCTGGGGACATGGTTTAGTGGCCATGGTGGTGTTGGGTCAACTTGGTGATCTTAGAGAGCTTTTCCAGCCAAAAACCATTCTAGGATTTGATGCTTTAAATCTGCTCTGCTGTCAATCACCTGCCCTGTGACACGGGTCAGCATTCTGTAATTCAACATTAAGCCATTCCCTTTCTTTACTTCTCCACTAACGTTGGTTCTGTGCCACGTTTGCCGTTTTCTGAACGTTTTAGCCCCCAGCCCAGCAGCTGCGCTTCGCTGGTTTACAAGACGAAAGAGCGGAACCCGGTGCCCAAACACCTCCCCGCGCTCCCGGGGGTGCTGTCGGGGCAGGAGTGCGGTGTGAGCAGGGATGGACAGACCCCCAGCGCTTCGCCTTCCCGGGACGTGGCGGAGCCGTGCCAGCCTGCGGCGCCGCCTCTCTCCGGCTGCGGCTCGTCCCCTCTGCCGCCAGAGGGCGCCCGCGCCCCGGGCTGTGGCCAGGGCCCCGCCGCCTCCCTGCGCTTTCGCGCTCCTCTGGGCCGGGCACCGGGAGCAGATGTCGGGGAAAGCTGGGGGGTGGCTGCAAGGCTACAGAAAAGGCTTCGAGGAGACCTTAGAGTAGCCTTCCAGTATCTGAAGGGAGCCTACAGGAAGGCTGGGGAGGGACTATTGACAAGGTCTTGCCATGACAGGACAAGGGGCAATGGGTTTAAACTGGCAGAGGGGAGATTGAAACTGGATGTTAGGAGGAAGGTGTTTGCAGTGAGGGTGGTGAGACACTGGCACAGGTTGCCCAGGGAGGTTGTGGCTGCTCCCTCCCTGGAGGGGTTCAAGGCCAGGTTGGATGAGGCCTTGAGTGACCTGTACTAGTGGGAGGTGTCCCTGTCTGTGGCAGGGGGTTGGAACTAGATGATCCTTGAGGTCCCTTCCAACCTTACCATTCTATGATTCTATGAAAAGCAGAAGGAAGAGCCGGGAAGTAAGGCAAGGCAGGCAGAGAACCGAATTCAACCAACCCATCCCTAGTTCAGAGCCATCAGGGGGCTCTGGGAATTGCAAATTAAGAGTCCCCAAATCTGCAAGTGTCAAAATACCCCTACGGAAAGCAAAGCTCTTTTAAGTGCTTAAGCAGTCATGGCCATATAAGGGTTTGAAATTCACTTCTGGACATCGTAACTAGAATTCTGCCCTATCAGATGTGAGAACTAAGAAAGAACCAAGTAACCAGTGATAGGAGAAGAGGAAATGGGCTTAAGCTGTGCCAGAGGAGGGTTAGGTTGGAGATTAGGAACAATTTGTTTGCTTCAAGAATGGTCAGGCATTGGAACAGGCTGCCCAGGGAGGTGTTGAAGTAAGCATGGAGATGTGGTGCTTTGGGATATAGTTTAGTGGTCATGGGAGCTGGGTTACAGTTGGAGTCAATCATCTTCAAAGTCTCTTCCAGCCTTAATGATCCTGTGATTCTATGCTAACTGCAGTGTGGGCAATGTGGCAGTCCTTCTGCCTGAAGAGGACAGCAAGGCTCGTTCTGGCAACTTTGAGCAAGGCTTTCTGACATGGAATTCAGAATACCTGCTGCTGCATTAAGAGTCTTAAGGTCTTCTGAGAATCCCTGTCAGCTAGTGCAAGAAGTAAAGACCTATAGCACAATCCAGGTGTTCCCTGTAGGGTTGGACTGGAAGTCAGAAAGCATTACACTTTTTTTTTAATCTTATAAGAGTATTGGTCTTTCTTAAAGCTAATTTAGCAAGCCCTTTAACTGTCATTAATCATTGCTTTGAAAGGAGAGGAAGCCTCTTCCTGCAGTGTTCTCGGCTCATTGTACCTTTCAGGTGGTTGTAAGGGCTGTGTACGGGCCCAGGGTTTTCCCTGAGGGTTATTAATTCCTTCATACAGCCACTTTCCTTTGTATAAGAATCACAGAACTGGGGCAAGCTGGAGCAGAGGAGGTTCCATGAGAACAGAAGGGAAATGCTGGGGCCCTGGAGCAGGCTGCCCAGAGAGGCTGTGGAGTCTCCTTCTCTAGAAACATTCCAAACCCACCTGGATGTGTTCCTGTGTGACCTGCCTTGGGTGATCGTGCTCTGGTGATTCTGGCCAAGACTCCTACAACAGGTTTCTAAGAATCCATTAAACCTCAGCCAAGCTGTGGAGATTAAAACAAAGATTCTTAGGAACGTAAGCAGCATCCAGCAACCCTAACCTGCCTGGCACATTTTGATTCAAAAAAACAGAAGCTCTGGCCTGTAGTGGGAAATCAGGCTCAGTGTCTGATGTCTGAGAACCCATGGATCTTGAACTGCCCTCAGTCATTAGCACTGCTGGCAGCAGGTTTTGCCTGAGTCCACCAGAGCTGATGTTTCCATTATGGCAGGTCTCAGCCACAGCAGATCACTTGGCCTGGCAGGTGGAATATCTGCAGCAGCCTGCACTGCAAAGGGAAATGTCTAAAAATAGAAGCCATGTAGGAGATTTCAGACACCTGCTTGTTCATTTGCAGAGCATTTTTTGAGGTGTTTCTGATTAGTGTGATATTCTTTTTGGTGAGCCCAGGCTGCAGAGCCTTCTCTGGTGTCAGGGCCATTCATTTCCACAGAAGTGGGAAGAGATTCTGTTCCTAGTCCCTGTTGTAAGGGGCACTGCAATGTTTTTTCTGTACCAGTGTTTTAAAACAAGATACATGAGCAAATCAAAAGTGTGTTTAAGAAATTAACTAACAGAAAGGAACCCTTCATCATTTCATTGTTTTACCCTGTTTGCTTCAACAAGACCAAGAGCAGAGTCCTGCATCTGGATTGGAGCAATCTCAGGCACCAATATAGGCTGGGCAGTGACTGGCTTCAAAGTAGCCCTGAAGAAAAGGACTTGGGGGTGCTGGTGGATGAGAAGCTCAACATGAGCCACCAATGTGCACCTGCAACCCAGAGAGCAACCAGGTCCTGGGCCGCATCAAGAGAAGCGTGGGCAGCAGGTGGAGGGAGGTGATTTTGCCCTCTACACTGCTCTGGTGATATCCCACCTGGAGCACTGTGTCCAGTTCTGGAGCCCCTATTACAGGAAAGATCTGGAGGTGCTGGAATGTGTTGAGAGAAGGGCAACGAGGATGATCAGAGGGCTGGCACTGCTCTGCTATGGGGACAGACTGAGAGAGTTGAGGTTGGTCAGTCTGGAGAGGAGAAAGCTGTGAGGACACCTTATTTTGGCCTTCCAGTATCTGAAGGGGGCTACAAGAAAGCTGGTGAGGGATTTTTTAGGGTGTCAGGTAGTGATAAGACTGAGGAGGGGGGAGAATGGATCCAAGCTAGAGGAAGGTAGATTTAGGTTGGATGTTAGGAAGAAGTTCTTCCCCATGAGCATGAGACACTGGAACAGGTTGCCCAGGGAGGTGGTGAAAGACTCATCCCTGAAAGTTTTTAAGGCCAGGCTGGATCTGGCTCTGGGAAGCTGGTCTAGTGTGAGGTGTCCCTGCCCATGGCATGGGAGTTGGAACTGGATGGTCCTTGAGGTCCCTTTCAACCCTGATAATTCTGTGATTTAATGAAAGCTATTTTCTGTGATTGACCCTCTAGCTTTGGGGGCATTTCAGTAGCTGTAATGGTGCTTGTGAAAGAATGGGAAATCAGAGTTAATGTGATTTTAATATGTGTAAAACACCTTCCAATTAGCCATTATTGTGTTAAATGATTCAAACATCTCCCTGATGATCTATAAACCCAAACCAACCACATCTGATGTAGTGCTCAAGAACTAGGAACCAAAACTAATAGGAGGTGGACCATAAAACCAAAGAAAGGGGAAGTTTATTCTGCTCCTTCACTCCACTGTTAAAATCTGAGGGCCCCAGCAGATGTAGCCATTAACCTAATTTTGTGAACTATAAACAGTCCTGGTCCAGACAGTCAGCTGTGTACAGGGTGAACAACCTAAGCATGCACTGAAGGGTTTGCAGCACAGGAACTCACATCATTAGAGGACATTTTTTGATTTAACAGCAGATGCCAAGTTTGTTGAATTGCAGCTAGTACAAGAGAAGGACCAGTGAAGTGATTGTCCCCCTGGAACTCAGCACTGGTGAGGCCACATCTTGAATACTGGGCTCAATGTTGTGACCTTCATTACTAGAAAGACATTAAGATGCTGGAGCAAGTACAGAGAAGGGAAACAAAGCTGGAGAGAGGTCTGGAAAACAGGGCTGGTGAGGAGTAGATGAGGGAGCTGAGGTCATTTAGAATGGAGAAGAGGATGCTGAAAGGAGACCTCATTGCTCTCTACAACTCGCTGAAGGTGCTGGCGAGGGATCTTCCAAATCCACAAATCTCTTCACAGGCTCCCAGCATGGTGGGAGTTGAAAGGGACATTCATAGATCATCTAATCCAACCCCACTGCTAAAGCAGGGTGACCCACAGCAGCTTTCCCAGGATCACAATGTCTAGGGAGGCTGGAATCTCTCCAGAGAAGGAGACTCCACAACCTCTCTGGGCAGCCTGCTCCAAGGCTCCAACACTCTCACACCAGAGTGTTCTTCTCCTGTTCAGGTGGGACCTCCTGCATTCCTGTTTGTGCCTGTTGCTTCTTGTGCTGTCAGTGGACACCACTGAAAAGAGTGCAGCTCCATCCTCTTGCCCCCCACCCTTTAGCTCTGAGCATNCTCAATGTTGTGACCTTCATTACTAGAAAGACATTAAGATGCTGGAGCAAGTACAGAGAAGGGAAACAAAGCTGGAGAGAGGTCTGGAAAACAGGGCTGGTGAGGAGTAGATGAGGGAGCTGAGGTCATTTAGAATGGAGAAGAGGATGCTGAAAGGAGACCTCATTGCTCTCTACAACTCGCTGAAGGTGCTGGCGAGGGATCTTCCAAATCCACAAATCTCTTCACAGGCTCCCAGCATGGTGGGAGTTGAAAGGGACATTCATAGATCATCTAATCCAACCCCACTGCTAAAGCAGGGTGACCCACAGCAGCTTTCCCAGGATCACAATGTCTAGGGAGGCTGGAATCTCTCCAGAGAAGGAGACTCCACAACCTCTCTGGGCAGCCTGCTCCAAGGCTCCAACACTCTCACACCAGAGTGTTCTTCTCCTGTTCAGGTGGGACCTCCTGCATTCCTGTTTGTGCCTGTTGCTTCTTGTGCTGTCAGTGGACACCACTGAAAAGAGTGCAGCTCCATCCTCTTGCCCCCCACCCTTTAGCTCTGAGCATTGATCAGATCCCCTCTGGAGCTGCACTTCTCCAGGCTCCACAGCCCCAGGGCTCTCAGCCTCTACTCATAAGAGATGCTCCAGCCCCTTTGGCATACTCTTGGCCCTCCTTTGGACTCTCTCCAGTTGTTCCCTCTTTCTCTTCAACTGGGGAACCCAGAACNGCCTACTCTTGGCCCTCCTTTGGACTCTCTCCAGTTGTTCCCTCTTTCTCTTCAACTGGGGAACCCAGAACTGGATCCAGTACCTCAGATGTAGCCTCACTAGGGCAGAGTGAAAAGAGGAGAACCTCCCTTGACCTACTGGCCACAAGGTCATGACTAGAAACCATTTCACAGAGGGGCTCTCATGACAAATACTGCCCAGCCTGAAATCTAATCCTAATTGTGGCTCGTTACTGGTTTGTATTTCCAGGCATTGCAACCCTTGTCTGTGAACTTAGGGAAACATTAGAACTAATTAAAAACCAACCAAACAAAACCCAAACAAACAAAAAAACCCAAACAATAAACTACTTTAAAAATAGTACTTGGGGGGAAAAAAGAGAGAGGGGGAGAGAAAGAGAGAGAGAGAGAGAGAGAGAGAGAGAGAGAGAGAGGCTGTCACGGGGTGTCTTATTCACTTTTGGTGTTCTACAAAACAAAAGGCTGCCGGGGAAATGCAGTTGCAGTGGAATGGGTGGGTACATGGTTGCAGATGACAGAAGAGAAGTGTGACCCTCAGCCGTGTGTTGTCTTCGGTGCCGGTGGTGGGGAGAGTGACCTGGCATACGGGGAGTGATTTTGCCAGATGTTCTATTGAATGTAAATCAGATCTATTCAGACACCAGCAGTTCGAGGTATGGCTCCTCACGCTTGTAGAGCCCTGAAAGGAATGAAGAACATCTAGTTTGTGAGAGCTGTTGGCGAGGGTAGGAATAGCAAGCAGAACGCGTAAAGTACCTCCTATGGCAGGGCAATAACGGAGCTGAGTCGAGTCTAATTGCATCCCCTAAATGTGTCTTTCCAAGGTAATTAAAGAGCCAAACAACCTGATGAGGCCAGGTGTGCGCAGAAAATCGTTTTGGAGGGGTGCGTGTTTCGATGCTAATGCAGCATTACTCGGCCATTACAACAGAGCGGATTACTCAGGTCGGAGCTATTCCCTCAGCCCAATTAGGCTGTGATGTCACAGTTTCCACTCTTCCCACCACTTCATGGATTTCCTGAATATGAAGTGCCGTAAGGAGCGAGCGAGTCGGAGGTTCTGGGACCGATTCCCCTCCTCAGACACCCCACAGCCCTGGCAATAATGTTCTCGCAACGACAATGGGGGTCACCCCCGCTTCCCTGCATCCGGGGAGACGGCGGCAGGCAGAGCCCTGCAGCTGGCTGAGACGGGCTCTAGGGGACCGGGTCCCTCTGGCTGCGGCCGCGCAAACACGAACGGAATTGGAGGGGGTGAGGGTGTATCGATATTTTATTAGTTTGGTTGGTTTTTTTTAAAGGTGGTATTAGAAAAAAAGCGGAGAAGTGTTTGGGTTTGAAATCGGGAGCTCTCATACAAAACCCGCTCACTAATTAATCGAATTAATTTTCAGGGAGGGGTGCGCAGCTTGTGTGAGAGCAGAGCTGCGGGGCGGCCCCGCTGCCTCTCGGCACGCCAGAGTGGAGTGCGGACCGGGCCCCGAGGATCTCTCTGGTCCCAGGAAAACTGTGACTTCGATTTGGGAGCACTTGCAGGGAGCCCTGCGAGGCGTCCGAGCCGTCAGCGGGGGCCGTGAGCTGTCTGAATGCGGCAGCGCTGCGGGCTCGGACCTCGCCAGCCTCCTGCGTTGCCCTCCGAGAGTAGAAAAGTTTTCCCGGTCGGGATGTTCCCTGAGGCACTTGGGAGTCTAAGAGATTCAGTGCCACTGTATTTCGCCACACAGTTCGAGTTTAGCAGAACGTCCTGAGAACTTTACTGAGGGGCTGTGCAAAATCCAACAGGACTCCTCCACATCGAAACAACGGCACAAAAAACCTTCAGCCAAGCCGAAGTTCTCCCAGCCCAGCAGAGAATTGGAACCCCTGGCTGAATTTGTGCTTTTCTTCATAGCACAGTTGGTACTCGTTGAGCTCTCGTCCGTTTCTGGATTGCTCAGTCAAAATCGAAACTTCAGCGAGATGTCTGAAGCGGGGAAAAAAATTAAAGTCTTTTTTATAATACATTTTTTAATGCGTTCTGCTTTTACATAAAGTGAAAATGAGAAGACCCTCCGAACAGGGCAGATGTGTTGGTAGTTCCTGAAACCAGTTACATACATTTGTTTAAAATTATTTAGAAATAGATAGATGTTACGTTTTGAGCAGTTATATAAAGTCCGTCCCCAGTGCAAGAAAAGAAACAAACCAACCAACCAAAAAAGCTCAAAACAAAACGAGAACAAACCCAACTAACCAAACCAAGAAACACACACACAAAGGCAGAAAGAAAAAAAACCAAAAACGAAACACTGCCTTCAAAAAACAAAACAAAACAAAACCCAAACAAACAGACAAACAAAACCAAAAACCCCTACAATAGAACCACAGCAAAACCAAAATAACAACAACAACAAAAAAAAAAAAAACAGTAAACGGAGAGCAGTTTTGCAGAGAACTGTGGTTCACTTTTCGGAGCTGCGAAAAAAGCCAATCTAAAATGTGAGGCCCGCAGCTCGTTGGTCCTGTTCCTCCCTACAGCTCCCCGGGTTCTGCAGAATGTTCCCTCCTAAATGATGCTCTTATAAGTGGAACGGGTGTGGGATTCGCTCAAGACCGTGTCCGTCGGACAGATCGATGCAAAATAAGAGTGAAATTCGACACATGAAATTAGATAAATTCAGGCGCTGTGATAGTAACAATTAAAAGAAAAAAAAAATCTATGGACTGATGGACTTTTAGCTCTAAGATTTTACTGTGCAACGAGTTTAGATTACCGACTACGTTTGCAGCCGGCTGGTGAAGTTCATCCTGCAGCATCCTACTCCAGCATCTAATTCGCGTTTCCCATAGCTTTAATTACTTTTAACGGGCTTGCGGGCTGCAGACCTGCTCCCAGGGTTTCTGACCGCCGGTACCTGCTCGGCTGCAGCTGCCCCGAGGCAGATGTTTCCCAACCTCTATTAAGGTTTATAAAACCTTAAATTATCAAAGGTAATTCCTTGTGCTGGGAAATGACACCAGCTTCGTACTGCGCTGAAGCCAAGCGGCTCGGAGATGGAGATGGGGAGGGGATGGTGGTATTTAAATATTTAAATATTTACAATTATTCATGAGTTTTGTTTTAATTTAGAGAGAAAAAAAAAATCAAGAGGGGGAGTTGGTGATTTATTTTATGCGTACTATTTGTTTAGGAGTGTGCTAGTCTCGGAGGTGAGGTTGTTTAAACAATCCGATGGGGATTTGTCTGCTGGCTTGAATGTTGCCCAAATTCTTCTCACTTTACTCATAATTATTCTCCTTGTTATTTATTACAATAGCTCCAAAGGCCTCTTTTGACTCGGTCGTTAAAAATCAGTCCCTTGGCGTGAAAGTACCTTGTGAGATAAACAGAGAAGATGAACAAAAGATGGGCCGACAAAAAATGACACGTGAAGAAATCGGGAAGGTTTCTGTTCTGATCTTGGGGGCCGCGTTCCACTCGGCTGGGGCTCCCCGGAGGTCTGAGCAGGTGCTCACAGAAATGCTGCCCCGGAGTTTTGCAGGGGGGGAACAGAGAGCGCGGGACAGGGATGGAGTCTTTCGAAGCTCTACCAGTCCCCACCTCTGCCCGTGTTCGCAGGGACCGGGTTGGAGTACCGCTGCCCCCCTGGCATGACCCCTGCTCTGCCGTGTCTCATGAACTCGTTGGCGGCGCTGCCCCTCTGGGTGATGTCGAAATAGATGACAAGCCTTGAACAGCAAACAGGGCAGCAGGAGGGCGGGGGGGCTGGCAAGGCGAGTGTCAGCTTTTTGGTGGTTCACAGACCAAAGGGCATCGTTTTAAACTGAAGCAACGTGGAAAGAGCAGAGGAATCCGTGCGGAACTGCTCGGTGCAAGTGGCAATGAACGTGTGGAGCGGGTTATCTGGGGAAACACCAGAAATTAATTCCAGAGAGAAACACTTCGTTGTGGTCCTGGTCGGGTTGTGCAGTGGAACGACAGGACAGTGGCATCTAAGCGACGTTTACACAAACAAGCAGCTCGGCCTCATCTCCTCGGTAGCTCCTGAAACAAGTCCGTGCTTCCACCATTTAACCAAAATTACTGACCCGGAGGTCCCGATATTTCGAAGGTCCCGATCCTCTGAAAGTCCCTGCGCATAGGCGAGAGGACCTGCGCCTGTGCCCACGGGTGCCAAAGCCACCCGCGAGGCTGTTCGCTAGCTTATGGTTTCCCCTACTCGTGTTGCTGGACAGGACCCGTGGAACGAAGCCTAGCGAGAAATGCTGGAGATGGGACAATGCAGGGAACCCCGGGGCCGGGGCAGCGGGTGGACCCTGGGGCTGGTGAAGCTGGGGGAACTGGCTGGATCGCCACCGGCGGTACCGAGCTGCCGGTACCATGGCTGTGACACGACCCCCGTGGGCTGTGCTGACGGAGAGCGTCTGCGGGTGATCGTCGTGGCGGTCCCTTCCTGCTTATGGAGCGGGGCCGGACGATATCCCCTCTCCAGACGAAATCCTGCTTTTTTTGGGGGGGTTAAAAAACCGTAAAGACAGGTCTTCCCTTCCCTCGGGGACTAGCCCGACGCCAGCCCTTGTGCCTGGGCCAGCTCCATCTGAGGGGCTGAGTCCACACGATGCCTCCCGTGGCAAAATCATCAACGCCTGGCTCCCCATGTCCGGTACCGCTGCCACCTTGGAGAGGTCTCCGAGCCAGGCCAAAAGCCACCCTGCGGCCCTCGGCAGCTCTGCCTGCTGCGGGCGTTCCTTCGGCCGGGCGGCCGAGCTTCGCTGAAACTGTCCCCCCGGCCCAGAATCCTCCGGTGCCTGCATTCTCTGCTGGGGATTGAGAGCGTGGGGACTCCGGCAGGTAAATGTGGCACGGAGCGATAAGCAAGGATGGCTCATTGATTAACTGCTGTCTTGCGTGACACGGGATAAAGGGGAATGAAACGAGTCCCGCTGAACCGAGCAGAAAGTTCGTGAAAGTGCTCTAAAAGCGAAGGGAACCGCTCAGTGTTCCCGACCAGCTCCTCTCAGTTGTTTATAGCGATTTGGCCGAGGCCCACAGGGAGCCCGTAACTAAGAGGGTCGGCCATGGCCCCCTCGACTGGCAGCCCCGAGCCCAGACCCGGCAGCGCGGCCTCTTCTTGCTCTCTGCCTGTGCCAGCTTCTCGCGGCACTGGCTACCAGCCCCAAGCGCTCCGAGCCGCCAGCGGGGCGGCGGGGTACATCCCACCGAGGGAAGCCAGTCCTGAGGACTGGAGACCCGGGCAGGTGTCAGGAAGGTCCCCCGGCTGCCTCTCCCGGGGCCGCGGCTGCCCCGACAGCTTTGGGGATGGGAACTAGAATGAGGATGAAAATGAAAAAGCGATGGGAATGGGACAAGAATGGTATGCAGATGGAGATGAGGATGATTAATAATAATAATGTGAAAGCAGTGAGGAAGGGACGGGGAGATTGGGGTAGGGATGCAGTGGGGATTGGGATTGAGATGGAGATAGAGGTGGGGATGGGAGTTCGGACGAAATGGGGACTTGGATAGCGATGTGGATGCGGATCGGGACTGGGAACGGGGATGGGGATTGGGTTGGGACTGGGAATGCCCACCTAAGGGACCCGCACTTGTTTGGGTGCCTGCTCTCCCGTGGCGGGCAGAGGCTTAATTTGCTTTATATGGCAGAGGATCAAATGTTCTGCTGTAACCTCTCGCTTCCAGGTACTAGCCCGCCCTGGCCCCTTCCTTCCTCTGCAGCCCCTCCCGCGCCCTCCCCCGCAGCGCTGACAGCCCCGGCGGGGCCGGCGGTATAATAGGCCGCTGCCCGCCGTCCCGGGGCGGAGACACGCTCCCCGGTGCCGCGCCCCGTGTGCATGCGGCGGTAACGGCTCCGGGCCACTCGCGCTGGGGGGGCCGCGCCAGGCCTGGCCCGGCAGGGCAGGGTGAGGGGCAGCGGAGCAATGGGCAGAGCCCCTACTGGGAGCCCCGCGGCCCGGCTGCCAGCACCGCCGGCCGGGGGGCTGCGCTAGGGCGGCCCGGTGGCCCCGGCGGCCGGGGGTAACCACACGCACACACGCGGTCCGGCCCGGGCGGTGGCGACGATGCAGCACCCTCTGGATCTGGGGGCCGCGCACTACTTCCCGGCCGAAGCCTTCCCCGACCACCGCTCGCATCGCTACCGCAGCTTTATGATCGAAGAGATCCTCACCGATCCCCCGGACGCCAAGGGCGCCGCGCCGGCCGGGGAGCTGCTCAAATTCGGGGTGCAAGCGCTGCTCTCCGCCCGCCCCTACCACAACCACCTCGGTAAGTCCCCAGGGTTGGGGGGGAGGCGGGGAGGGAAGGCGAGGGGAGCCTCGGTATCCTCCGAGCCCCGAAGGCTCCCGCGGCTGGGGAGGAGGT
>WBNM01008412.1:0-25000 GCA_013399055.1 Ramphastos sulfuratus
CAATCCCTACAATTCTGTGATTTCACGTCGGACTCTCACAATTTACCTCCCAAGGTCTCAAATTAAGACTATCAGCACCCATGAGCAGATAATGAAATGGGGAGGGGATTGACTCTGCCAGAAGAGCTGTGTGCTCTGAAAGGTAAAGCACAAGAGAGCCTGGGAGGTCTGGCTAAGCCCCAAATGGTGCTGCCTCCCCTCTTCCCACAAGTGCTGCTTTAATCACTCCTTCACATTTCACAATCTTAATCTTCAATTAAGGAAGCAGAATATCAGATTGTTCCTAGAAAACCAGGAAAAATGCTAAACACGAGTGACAAATCTCCCTGATTTTGGACTGGCTTTAAAGGCAGCTAAAGAGACCCAAACCTCATCCCTTGAATCTCAACAAAGCTCTTGTTGCCAAAGTGATGTATTGGCGAGGATGCTCCATTTATGCACTGAAATAGATCTCAATATTGTTGGCGCCACGATTCCGAACGCGATGGAACACATTTATCCACTTTGCAATGATATCAAAGAGCAGCAAAAAAAACCCAAACATGAAACATCTCTCTGTGTCTGCAATATGCAGATTAGTATTTATGGGATATGCTTTGCAGCAGGAGAGGAAGCAGGTCTTGTCCTGTGGTGACAAGCACCTACTGAAGGGGCTTTAACGAGTCATCAGCATGGCCAAAAGGCGACCAAAATGGAGTGGAATCCTAAAAACTGCCTTGCCAGGTATTAAGATTCCACCTTTATTGGGCCAGCCAGATGAAAGGGTGTTAGGTCAGTGGTTGGACTTGATCATCCTAGAGGTCTTTTCCAACCAAAACAATTCTGATCCTATGTAATGGTTTAGCACCAGACTTGCCAGAGTTAGATAATGGTTGGCCTCCATGATCTCGAAGGTCTTTTCCAACCAAAAAGATTCTATGATTCTATCAAATGTACAGCAGCTCCCAGAAGTCAGAAGGAAACTTCCCCTCCTCAGAGGTCACAGATTTGTTTAGGCTGGAAAAGATCTTTAAGATCATCAAGTCCAACCATTAACCCAACACTGCCAGTTAATCACTATCCACGTTCTGTCAAACCACATCCCCACAGCTTTGAAGCTCCTACAGGGATGAAGACTCCACCACTGCCTTGGGCAGCCTGGGCCAGGTCTCAACAACCCTTTCCAGGATTAAATTCATCCTCATGTCCAACCTTAACCTTCCCTGCCACACCTTGAAGCCATTTCTTCTTCTCCTGTCACTTATTCCTTAGGAGAAGAGAGCAGCCCCCACCTGGCTCCAGCCTCCTTTCAGGGAGTTGGAGAGAGCCAGAGTTTGCTCTCAGCCTCCTTTTCTCCCAGCTGACCCCAGGTCCCTCAGCTGCTCCTCACCAGATCTGTTCTCCAGACCCTTCAGCAGATTTGTTGCCCTTCTCTGGACCTGCTTAGGGACCTCTGTCTGTCTTGGAGTGAGGAGCACCAGCTGTCACCACCTACTGGTGTTCTGCGCTCCTCTCTCATGCAAGACTAGGATCAGTATGCTGATAAAGTTATGCTTTCCAAAATCCTGACCTTTGTGTCTTTCAGATGGTTTAGAAGCCAGATCAAGTTCTCAGGGAGTTCAGTCACACACCAGTGGAGAGAGAGAGCCTTTCCAGCCTAGCATATCTCTCCTGGGTTCAGCTGAGAGGTCCCTGTGGGTTCCTCCAAAACTCTTAGGTTCGTGGACTGAAGGGAATACTCTGAGTATCCCATTTCAGGTGTAAATCACAGCTTGCATGGAGCTAAGTCTTGCCATCGGTGTCCATCTGCCAGGTCAAATATGTGGCCAATAAAAAAAAGCAAGAATTTGGTACATTTTAAGGAGTAATAAAGGGGTAATAAAACTGTGTGCAGTTCTGCACCTCCCAGCACAGGAAGGACATGNGCCTTAGCAAGCAAGAAATGTCACAGTGCACAAACAATGACTTGTTGTTTAATTATCTTAAGAACTCTATTTCAATGTATTTTTAGCTTCCTTTCCTGAAAGAAGGTGCCAGCCTCAACCTCCATGGTCATGGTGGGACCTCATTGAGAAGCTCTTCAGAATCACAGAATGTCAAGCAGGAAGTGATCTCAAGGATATTTGGCAGGCTTCATGCAGTGGCAACATCAAGACTTCTCAATGACTCCTTCTGCATGTGAATGAAAGTGGCTTAAAATTAGCAAATACCTCAACATTCCCATTTTGGAGACGTTTTGGTTTGGCCTGACTCACACCTTCTCATTTTTATAGTGGTGGGTACTGCACAAGAGCATAGCAAGGATTAAGCCAAGCAGCCAGAGACCAAGACAAGTATCCAAGGTCTGTAGTCACCTCCAACAAAATGGTGGTGGTATCTCTACAACTTTATACCTACAGGTTTAATGACTAGGTTCAGGGGTCTGTCCTAGGTTTACACATTCTAAACCTCACTTTAGGAGCAAATAATGTTTATACTCTTGCTATATTATTTAAAAAAAAACCATCAAATTTGGGAGCTGTGCAAAGCACACGAAAATAACTTTTTAATGACCTCATGAATAATTTTAATACCTTACTATAAACATACATACAAGCCATATGAACATCAAACTGAGAAACATCAACCACTATTTCACCCATTTCAAACTCATGCTCTCTCTTCATATTTTATCAGAATTCAATGCCATGCCTGTTCTGGAAAGGACATGGAATAGTCCTTCCAGAGATACCACGAACCAACTCAGCTTCAATTTCTGAGTGGGCCAGAAAATTAAATTTATATTTTCCCATTCGAGATAAAAGATAAAACTTCCCAGGGAGGTGGTGGAGATGCTGTCCCTGAAGGAGTTCAAGAAACATAAGGACATAACATTTTGGGACATGGTTTAATGGCCACAGGGGTGTTAGGTTGATGGCTGGACTCAGTGACTTCAGGGGAGTCTTTTCCAATCAAAACAATTCTATGATACTACAAGGGACTTTATTTCACTTTATCAGAGAGTTGGTACTCCTCAAGATCTTCACCTGAGTGTCTTCTAAATTCTCCTCATCAGCTGCAGTTTGCAGACTGGGGTTGGGAGCTGAACTCTCAAGGTCTCAAAGGGAAGTAAAAATCCCTAGCAAAGGGCCGTGTGTGACAAGAGACCATCACTGGCCACCTTCTGAGTTAAAATCAAGGAGCTACTGCAGGCATGCATTGAAGAGGAACTTCTGGTCCCTCAAAGGGACCTCTTTTTTATTATTCCCTTTTCTTTGAGTACTCATTATTGCCATTTGAAAGCAAGGATTGCAAGCAAGATTGCTCCTTTCCTCCTCCAGAAGAAAAACTCCCCAAATTAAACTCAAATTAGCTCAATCTAACGTTCTTGGAAGGCAGCAAAAATGCAGCCTCCCAGGTGCTGCCACGATGCAGCTCTTCTCCTCCTGACCCATCCTGGTAACAAGACACAGAAACCTGCTCACAGCTCCTAAATAAATCACAGAAGATGGAGTTTCCTAATTACACTGGGATTTCGGAAGCATAGGCAAGACCATCTGGTTATAGTTAGAGTGGAATGGGCAGGAAGGTTCTGCAGGAAACTCCTGAAGATTTATGGACATGCTGGAAGTGTCATTCTGATATTAATGACCTCAGAATACAAAAAGAAGAACAAGGACTCAACCATTCACATGTGCTGATTAAGCACAAATTCCAAGCCATACCTAAAAAACAGGTTTCTAGCACCAACATCTCAAACTCATCATAAGCTTTGGTTTGAGGTCTTGGTTCAAGATCACCAAGTTTCAAATTAAACCTGAAAGTGCTACTGACCTACAAATTGGTCAGCTTTGGAGAAATAGAGAGATAAACTCAAACAAGGAGCTCCAGCCCTGATTCCTCCCAGCCCTCTATTCAAGTACACAGACCTAGAAACATCACAAAGTAAATGTGGAGCTGTGGGCTCTGAATTTCATGCATGTGTCCTAGAAGAGGCTTTTCATCTATAGTCTCAGGGCTTCCACATGCTCCCATGACATAAATGGGAATAAATCCATGAACCTATGTTCATGTTGGAAGGGACCCTTAAAGGTCATCTAGCCTAATCCTCCTGTAGTCAGCAGGGATATCTGCAACTGGAGCAGGCTGCTCACAGCCCCAGACAACCTGACCTGCAATGGTTCCAACCATGGAGTGTCTCTCATCTCTCTGCACAACCTGGGCCAGGCTCTCACCACCCTCAATGTCAAACATTTCTTTCTTCTCTTCAGTCTGAATTTCCCTTTTTGAGTACAAACCATAACCCCTTGTCCTGTCACAGAGACCTTCCTCAGAATTCTGTCCCCAGCTTTCTGATTGGCCCCTTTGCTACTGAAAGGCCACCAGAAGGTCTCTCTAGAGCCTTCTCCAGGCTGAACAACTTCTCACAGCAGAGAATTCCAGATTTTGGTTCATTTTTGTGGCCTCCTCTGGACCTGCTCCAACAGGTTCACATCTTTCTTGCATAAAAGGTCCATATAATCTTTGTAAAATTGATTCTACAAACTGGATTTTGTTGCATCATCTAAGAAGCAAAATGTTATTTCCTCTGTTAGGCTACTACTTGCTGTACTGAACCACAGTCCAGGAGGACTTGCTACAAGCACATCCCAGAAAGTATGTGCAGAACCAATTTAACATCCATCCGTGAAAAAAGGACACAGTAAGCCAGGTGATTTTGGAGACAGAGATCATTATCCCTCTTGAAAACTGTCCACCAACAATACTTTCACAAGAATGGTTAATCACTGAATTATCATAGAATCATAGAATGGTAAGGTTGGAAGGGATCTCAAAGATCATCTAGTTCCAACCCCCTGCCATNTTAGGCAATCTATTCCAACACTCAGCCACACTTTCCTTGGCTTTACTTTTTGAAATGGCTTGAAATTACGCCAAGAGAGGTGTACATTGAACTTAGGAACAATTTCTTTCCTGCAAGAGTGGTCAGGCATTGGAACAGGCTGCCCAGGGAGGTGGTGGAGTCACCATCCCTGGAGGTGTTCAGGAAACCTGTGGACATGGCATCTGGGGACATGGTTTAACCGTCAGGGTGGTGCTAGGTTGACAGTTGGACTCGATGATCTTAGAGGTCTTTTCCAACCCAAACAATTCTGTGATGCTATGATTAAATATGGATGATGTTCCAAGAACATTTGGAACATTAATTATAGGGAAACAGACGTAATTTCATGGCTTGCCTGGAAACCTCCAGCTTCAGTCATTGTTCACCCACGGAACGACAATCAGGAGCTTGAAGCAAAGTGCTAACATATAAAAGGCTGCGCTCATTCATGTACTGGTCCAAGCTGCAGCACTATAAAGTACATCAAAAGGTGTTAATGGTTTCAATATTTATCTGCTGCAGGGAAGCACTCTAAAAAGAAGTCAGGAAAAAAAAAAATTAAAAAAAAAAAATATTCCTGCTAATGGCTGTGTCTCTCCATTAAAATGAAAAGCTTAATGCATCTTATAATCAGAGGACAATTTGCAAATCATTAAGAGAAATGTAAAATTCCATTAAAATACAAATCAAGAGTCCCTCACTGGACTAATAATATTTTTTTTTTCCCCTTCTTCTTTTTTTTTTTTTTTGATATTATTTTTGCATTTTACTATTTCTGCTCCCAATATCCCAGCTCCCACAAATGATCAGTTCTTGAGCACGCTATTTACCACAGCCTACTTCTTTAACGAGAGACTGAGAGAAGTATAATCTGCTATTCAGAGCAGGTACTAATGAAGAATTCCATATATTCTGAAATTTAATTAAAACCCCAAAGATTTCAAATTAGATGCAATTTGAAATGCCTGGGGCAGAAATACATGCACTTGCGTGGCAAGGGTATCACGCTGAAAGTTGATACCGTAATTGGTCTTGATGTATTTTTGTGTTGCCAGGCTGAAGCACAGAACTCATAACCATATAAAAATTCTCTGTAGATTACCTGCTCATTGAAAATGCCATCACTCAGGTAGTTCTCTACTAAATTACCATGCTACTAAAATGCACAAAGTGATTCGAAGAGAAGAGTGGCACAGCTGGTCGACGCTGCCAATGAGTTATGCATGCGTCGACGCTGCCTTTTTTCTTCCTAAAATATGCTCAGTTGAATATTAAAATATAATTGGCATTCAACCTAAGTAGCTTAAACCATTTTGTTATCTTCTTTTAAACCGATTTGGCTCCTCCACAGTTATTTTCAAGGATGCGATTCACAAACTAATGACACCATCACATTCAGCTAGATTTGTACTATTTTACATTTGTCATAAAAAAAAAAAAAAAAAAAGAGGGAACAATTTCTGCAGCCTTCTAGGGATGTCCTTTAATACTGCCTCCTCTTGAACATCAAAGGCCCAATTCATGGGGAAAAAAAAGAGAAAGAATAAAAATAAAAAAAAAAAAAAGAACTCTTGCCATTTATGTTGTTCTTGCATATTTTATTCTGAGGAGAGTGTGGGATGTAAATTTCTAGTTGAAAAAAAGAAGTATATGGGTTGCAAATTTCTAGCGAAAAAAAAAGTATATGGGTTGCAAATTTCTAGTGAAAAAAGAAATGTATATGGGTTGCAAATTTCTAGTGAAAAAAGAAATGTATATGGGTTGCAAATTTCTAGTGAAAAAAAAAAGTATATGGGATGCAAATTTCTAGTGAAAAGGATGTGGGATGCAAATTTCTAGTGAAAATAAATATATGGGATGTAAATTTCTAGTGAAAAAAGAAATGTATATGGGTTGCAAATTTCTAGTGAAAAAAAAAAGTATATGGGATGCAAATTTCTAGTGAAAAAAGAAATGTATATGGGTTGCAAATTTCTAGTGAAAAAAAAAAGTATATGGGATGCAAATTTCTAGTGAAAAGGATGTGGGATGCAAATTTCTAGTGAAAATAAAGCATATGGGATGTAAATTTCTAGTGAAAAGGAGGTGAGATGCAAATTACTGGTAAAAATTGTAGGGGATGTAAATTTCTAGTGAAAAAAAAGTATATGGGATGCAAATTTCTAGTGAGAAGGATGTGGGATGCAAATTACTGGTAAAAAAAAGTGTATGGGATGTAAATTTCTAGTAAAAAAAGTATGTAGGATGCAATTTTTTAGTGAAAAGGATGTGGGATGCAAATTACTAGTAGAAACAAAAGTATGTGGGATGCAAATTTCTAGTGAAAAGGATGTGGGATGCAAATTTCTAGTGAAAAAAAGTATATGGGATGCAAATTACTAGTAAAAAAAGTGCATGGGATGTAAATTTCTAGTGAGAAAAAAGTATGTGAGATGCAAATTTCTAGTGAGAACTGTTTTTGGAGTGAAGTGATTCCTTGTTTCTTGTAGAATATACTGGTCAGCTCATAGGTCCCCAACCTCTAAATGGAAATACAGCAAAGTGGGCTGGAAACAGATCAAAATGGGACCCATCCTTGGGACAAGCAGCTGCAAAGTAGCTCCGTAAGAAAACAGCTTCCCCTCAGATTAATTTATTCATAGAATCACAGAACGGTTTGGGTTGGAAGAGACCTTAAAGATCATCTAGTTCAAATCCCTTGCCATGGACGGTGACACCTTCTGCTAGACCAGATTGCTCAAGGCCTCATGCACCCTGGCTTTGAACATCTCCAGGGAGGGGGCATCTACAACCTCCCTGGGCAACCTGTTCCAGTGTCTCACCACCCTCACTGGAAATAATTTCTTCCTAATCTGCAGTCTAAATGTCCCCTCTTCCAATTCAAAGCCTTTACCCCTCACCCTAGCACTACAAGCCCTCGTAAAAACACTCTCTCCAGCTTTCTTCTAGCCCGCTTCAGGTACTGGAAAGCTTTTCTAAGGTCTCCCCTGAGTCTTCTCTTCTCCAGGCTGAACAGTCTGTCCCCACAAGGTAGGTGTTCCAGCCCTCTGATCATCTTTGTAGCCTCCTCTGGACCCTCTCCAGCAGTTCCATGTCCCTTTTATACTGGGGGCACCATAACTCTCTCCATGCTCAAACCTTTTCAAAAGTCTTACCTCAATCCACGGTCACTCCTCAAGGCTCCACCAAGAGCCTGAAAACCACGAGTTCAACAGGAACTGGGTAAGACCTATGTCCAGACAGCATTTTTACTTTTCTTGTTTAGTTTTGATTTGAATATAAAGTTGGAAAAAGAACTTGAGACATAAAAGTAACTGGGTTAGTTTTGAGTCCTGTTGTTTTCATTTCTGAGGGCTGGAGAGGATTGATTTCTGTTTGAAGCAAAACTGGAGGAGAGTATTGGATTGCAAAAATCCATTAAATGTCTAGCAAAACAGTGACTTTCTGCTTATCAAAACTATTCTCACATGAAATGGTAATAAAAGAAGGTGCCAGTCTCTGGAATTTGAATTTTGTGTTGGCAGACAGAAATATGAAAGCCTGTCATCTCTTTGCACTTGGATCTGCCATGTCCAGATATGTGAAGTACTAACGCTTTCGAGCAGATTATTTCATATTACTTTAAAATAACACGTTCTAAAAGCCTGAAGAGAAATGTATTTGCATGTCTGATGAAGCTGCAGGAAGGAGGGGAAAAAAAAAAAGAAATAGGGAAAGTCAGGAAAATTTCTCAACTTTTTTTCTTCTTGATTGAATAGAATCTCTACGACAAAATTAGGAGAATTTCACAAACTGCAACATAAATAAATCAAAGACTCACAGAATACCTGAATCTCAGCATGGTGGGGGTTGGAAGGAAGAGCATCTACTCTAAGCCCTCTGTGAAAGCATGGGCACCCACAGCATCTACTCTAAGCCTTCCTCTGCTAAAGCAGGGGCAGCCACAGCAGCTTGCCCAGGATCACAATGGCCAGGTGGGGTTTGGAATCTCTCCGGAGGAGGAGACTCCACAACCTCTCTGGGTAGCCTGCTCCAGGGCTGCAGCATGCTCACACCAAAGAAGTTTCTCCTCCTCTTTGAGTAGAACCTCCTGGGTTCCATTTTGTGCCCCTTGCCCCTTGTCCTGTCATAGGGCACCACTGCCAAGAGTCTGGCCACATCCTCTTGGCCCCCAGCCTTTAGCTCTTGCTGAGCATTGGTAAGATCCCCTCTCAGGATGCTCTTCACCAGAACCAACAGCCCTAGGCCTTTCAGCCTTTCCTCCTCACAGAGATACTCCAATCCCCTCGGCACCTTTGTAGCCTCAGCATGGGGTTGTTGCCACCCAAATGCAGGACCCAGCACTTGGCCTTGTTGAACCTTATCCCATTGGCCTCAGCTCATCAATCCAGACTGTCCAGGGCTGATCAACACTTCCACTTAACCTGGCGTTGCCTGTAAACTTACTGAGTTCATATGATTCCCTGATCTTCATTCAGAGGTTGTTACTCCTTGATCTGTACTCACAGCTTCCCTCAGCCTTTGGTTTTAAAGGTGACCCAGATAATATGTCACCACGTGCAGAGCTGCTGAGCTCTCCTTCTTTCCATGGACGGGGTAACTCACAGCTAAATTGAAGAAATAAGGTGGACTCTGTTGAAAAGGAGGTTTTTGCTTCAGGTGCACACCTGCATTACAGGGACCTGCCTGAGGAACTCCAGACTGAAGAATATAAAAGGGTGGCTTGGTGATGCTGCAGCACTTGGTGGGGATGGCGGGCATGACACAGCATGGCACGCAAAGAGCAGAGCTCCAGGGCTGCTGCTTGTCACAGGGTGAAGGAAAACTCTTGTGTGTCTCCAATTTCCTCTGCTCTTGATGCTCTAATGAGCCATCTGGTCTGCAAACACAGGACTGCTCCATGCTGCAGTGGCCAGTGCTGCAGCGAATTCTGCAGCCACAACCATGACCATTAGACAGTACAAATGATGAAAAGTCAGAAAATTCAGGACTGGTTAATTTAACACTGTCTTTGCCATCTCACAGGACCACAATTCAAACAGCTCATGTCTTGGTGTCCAAGTAACACTAAGGCAATTCTTCTTATCATAGAATCTAGAACAGTTTGGGTGGGAAGGGATCTTAAAGTTACCTAGTTCCAATCGCTCTTCTCCAGGCTGAACAGCCCCAACTCTCTCAGCCTGTCCCCATAGGAGAGGTGTCCCAGAGGAGCCCCCTGGGCTAGAATCATAGAATGGTAAGGTGGGAAGGGACCTCAAGGATCATCTAGTTCCAACACCCTGCCATAGGCAGGGACACCTCCCACTAGTACAGGTTACTCAAGGCCTCGTCCAACCTGGTCTTGAACACCTCCAGGGAGGGAGCAGCCACAACCTCCCTGGGCAACCTGTTCCAGTGCCTCACCATCCTTACTGTAAAGAACTTCCTCCTAACATCCAGTCTAAATCTCCCCTCTGCCAGTTTAAACCCATTGCCCCTCGTCCTGTCATTGCAAGACCTTGTCAATAGTCCCTCCCCAGCCTTCCTGTAGGCCCCCTTCAGATATCTTCATGGCCCTTCTTCTTCTTCTTCTTCACCAGCTAATGACCAGGACATACTAAGACCAATGAATCACTTGGCATTAATCAGTGACTTTTCTGAGGTGTCACACCTTGAAGTTGTGCTATAGAGAAGCAGGAAATACTCAGCTTCACCTCTGATGAGTGGAGCTCCATGTTGAACACTGACACAAATTCTTGAAGGTTCTGTTTTTTTCAAATAGATTTCAACAAAGATAAATTGGCTGCATGGGCTAAAGTGGGCAGCCAGAAAGTCAACAAGTCACTCCAAGAAGGACTTTGAGGTGCTGGAGTGGGTCTAGAGAAGGGCAATAGACCTGGTGAAGGGCCTGGAGAACAAGTGTGGTGAAGAGCAGCTGAGGGACCTGGGGTTGTTCAGCCTGGAGAAAAGTAGGCTGAGGGCAGACGACCTGGCTCTCTCCAACTCCCTGAAAGGAGGCTGGAGGCAGGTGGGGGTCAGTCTCTTCTCCTAAGGAACAAGTGTCAGGACAAGAGGAAATGGACAAGAGTCGTGGCAGGCAGATTTAGGTTGGACACGAGGACCAATCTTCCCTGAATCACAGATTCATTCAGGTTGGGAAAGACCTTTTAGATCATCAAGTCCAACCATTAACCCAGCGCTGCAAGGTCACCACTAAACCATGGCCCTCAGCACCACATCTCCACAACTTCTCAAATCTCTCTAGGGATGGGGACTCCAGCACTGCCCTGGGCAGCCTCTTTCAGGCCTTGACAACCCTTTTAGTGATGAAATTTGCCCTCATGCCTAACCTAAACCTCCTCTGGTGCAACTTGAGGCCATTTCTTCCTGTCCTATCATCTATAGATAAAGAGAAGAGACCAGTCCCACCTGTATCCAACCTCCTTTCAGGGAGTTGTAGAGAGTGAGAAAGAACTTCCCTGAGCCACCCAGAGCAGCTATGCCTGGTTGGTGCCTTGAGTGCTGGGATAACACAAAGCTGGGTGCTGCACCAAGGACAGGTGTCTTTCTCTAGCCTGCAAGATATCTTTAATTTGTGAGTTTGCAGATCTCTCTGGTTTTGTTATCTCCTGGTTAGTTATCATTACTTTTCTTTCCATCAGGAAATCTACATTAATAGCTGGCAGAAAACTGACCATGAATTGAGAAGTCCTTCACCCCAAAAGCACTTCACACTTTTTTGTTTTATGGGGAAGCTCTTTAATGTGTTTCATAGAATCATTAAGTTTGGAAAATACCTCCAAGATCAACAAGACCAACTGTTTATTCAACACTGTCAAGTCCACCACTGAACCATGGTCTCACAGCACCACATCCACACGGTTTTTAAATGCTTCCAGGATGGTGACTCTACCACTAAACCACGTCCCTCAATACCACATCCAACACTTTTTTGAACACTTCCAGGGATGGTGATGCCACTACTGGGCAGCCTGTTCTAATACTGTCCCTTTCAATGATTCAATGGATAAGTTGCCACTAAAGAGAGATCAGTGTGATGAGAAAAAGCCTTCACAGCTTTGGATCCTCATGCTCTCACTGATGTTTATTCTGCATTTTTAAGTGCCTGGAGAAATGAGTAGGCACTTTCAAATGTAAATGTGAAAAAGTAAATAAATACCAAACTCCTAATTTAGCATTTTTGACTTACAGACAAATTGAAATGTACAATGTTATTCAGGATAATGTGATTTTTATCTTACTTTTCTACTAAATAATTTCTAAAAATAATTTTCTTCAATTTTTGGATATTTTCTCCACATTCTTTCCAATATATTTTTTTTCTTTCATTTTAAGAAAATATTACCAGGATAAAAGCAAGAGAAGAGAGAAATATTATCATGTTGAAGTGCCAGTTAATTCTTCATTAGTGTTCCCATTACGTAAGAGCCTCCCCCAACAAAAGATGCTCCCCGGGTCTCACTCCAAGGAGAAATCACACAAATAAATTAAAGAAACCTGAACCTGCACATCTTAAGATGAGAAAACCAAACTCCAGTTCTTTCCAGCACTGAACCTCCCACACAGAAGGTCAAATCCCAGCCCAGACAGCAGGATCATCAGCCACATCCTTCATAAAGCCACAAGTGCTGCAAAGAAACCCAGCACTGATAGGTCGCCAGCCATGTCCCATCCCAACCAAAATGCACCTCCCAGATGGCTCTTACATTACAGCTGAAAAGTTCTCCTTCCACCTCCTAAAATGTGAGATGGTGATGACTGATTTCCCTCAAGAAGTTTTTCCTTCAATACCATGCAGTCCAAGTCCCCTGATAAAGCAGGGGCACCCACAGCTGCTTGCTAGAGATCACAATGTCCAGGACGGTTTGGCATCTCTCCAGACAAGGAAACTCCACAACCTCTGGGCAGCCTGCTCCAGGACACCCTCACACCAAGGAATATTCTTCTCCTGGTCAGGTGGAACCTCCTGGGTTCCAGTTTGTGCCTGTTGCCCCTTCTTCTGTTACTGAGCACCACTGACAAGAGTCTGTCCCCATCCTCTTGCTAGCCACCCGTTAGCTCTTGCTGAGTATGGATCAAATCACCTCTCAGGCTGCTCTTCTCTAGGCTCAACAGCCTTTCCTCCTCACAGAGATGCTCCAAGCCCCTCATCATCTTTGGAGCCTCTGCTGGAGTTTCTCCAATAGTTCCCTGTCTCTCTTGAACTGAGGAGCCTAGAACTGCACACAATACTCTAGATGTGGCCTCACCAGGGCAGTGTAGAGGGAGAGAAGAATCTCCCTCAAGCTGCTGGCCATGTTATTAATAGACTGCAGGAGACAATTTGACTTCTTGGTCACAAGGGTACATTTCTGGCAAAAAGTTAGCTGAAGTGAACAACCACCCTGCTGAAAAGCCCTTCAAGATGTGTTCACACAAACCTTTTGACCATCAACTACTAGGAGCTGAACCACAGCATTCTTATTGCCATTGACCAGAATTTGGGAGACAGGTGCCAGCAGCACTCTGGCTGATGGGAGCAGGGAGGGGCTGGGTGCCATGGTACTGACCTCTCTGGAGCAGTGGGTGGTGGAAGGCTGGCACAGGCAGGCTGGCTGTCCTCGCTGGCTCGCAGAAGTAGGCACGCAGCCAGTCCATGCACTGCTTCAGTGGCTCCGTCATCTCCTCTGCACCCTCACACACCTCGCAGGCAGCTGAGGACTCTGCCCTGCTGCCAGAGAGAGAAAAGCAAAATTACCATTATAGAATCATAGAATCACAGAATGGTAGGAATTGGAAGGGAGCTCCAGAGATTATAGAGTCCAATGTCTCTGCCAAAGCAAGATCACCTAGGTCATGTCGCACGGGAACACATCCAGATGGGTTTGGAATCTTTCCAGAGAACAAGACTTCACATCCTCTCTGGACAGCCTGCTTGAGGGCTCCAGCACCCTCACATTGAAGAAATTTCTCCTCATGCTGAGGTGGAACTTCTGTGTTCCACCTTAAACATGCTGTTCCTTGTCCTATTACTGGGCACCACCAAAAACAGGCTGGCACCTTCGTCTTGACACCCACCCCTCAGGTACTTATAGACATTAATAAGATCCCCTGTCAGGCTGTTCTTCTCCAGACTAAACAGCCCAAGGTCTTTCAGTCTTTCTTCATAGGAGAGACATACAAGTCACTTAACCATCCTTATAGTTCTCCTGCAGTAGCATCCTCGACTCCCTCTGCAGTAGATCTCTGTCTTGCTTGAACTGGGTACAGTAATTTAAGACCAGGCTGGATGAGGCCTTGAGCAGCATGGTCTAGTAGGAGATGTCTCTGCCCATGGCAGGGCAGCTGGAACTTGATGATGTTTAAGGTCCTTTCCAACTCAAGCCATTCTATGATTCTATAATGGTTAAAATGATAAAAATGAATATTCCTTCTCTCTAAATTGGCAAAAGTGTAATAAAATATCTCAGAACATTCAATCTAGGGTCAGAAGTCACCTATCTTCTGCTCTGATAAAGGTGAAAATGTTTGTAAAGCACTAACAAAATGAATCCTCATCACTTCCAGAAAGGCAGTGATGACACAAAGCTGCTCATGTCTGGGAAAGAAATTCAGAAGAAATTGGTGAGAATAAAGTGATGCTGTGCAAGATACCCTGGGGAATGTCAGGGAGCACAAAACCCACCCAAATCCACAGCAGATGATGCATCCTCATGCTTCCTGGGTGGGTGAAGGTGAGGCTCCTCCCCTGTGTCCTCCCAGGGGCACAGTCCTGTCTCCCCAGGGACCATCCCCGGGGAAAAGAGGAAACAGCTTTCTGCTGAACCCGTGCATTCCTCTGCCCCGTTTCCTTCCAGTGACGGTGGCAGGTTTCTGCTTTCCTCCTCTGATTGAATTGGAAGGAAGCAATTGAGAATTCATTTGATTTTCAATGGCAGCTCCTGCTTGCAGGACACCAAAGAGCACAGCGAGCAAACAGAAAGCACCTGCAAACAAAAACCTACTTCCTCCCTTGCTGCTCTTCTCATAGAATTGCTTCAGTTGGAAAAGCCCTTTAAGATCATCAAGTCCAACCATCAACCTAACACCACCACAGCCATTAAACCACGACCCAAAGGGCCACGTGCACACATTTCTTCAACACCTCCAGGGGTGGTGACTTTACCACCTCCCTGAGCAGCCTGTTCCAATGCCTGACCACTCTTGCAATGAAGAAATTTTTCCTAATATCCAATCTAAACCTCTCAAGGTGCACCTTGAGGCCATTTCCTTTTGTTCTATCACCTGATAGGAGATAAGAACAAGTACCACCTGGCTCCAACCTCCTTTCAGAGAGTTGTAGAGAGCAATGAGGTCTCCCCTCAGCCTCCTTTTCTCCAGACTAAACTACCCCAGTTTATTTCTTTCCTTTCATTTATTCACCAAATGAACGCTTTTGCATTTATTTTTTAATTTTGTGCATATGAAGTTGTTACAATTTGCTTTCTCAATCTAATATGTACTTTTTTTGGCTGTTTAATAATCTTTTGCTAAAAAAACAAAGCAAACAAAAAACACCACAAAAAACCCCAGGTGTGAGGATCTGTCTACAAACTTTTTGCACAGATACCTGTGACATGGACCTCAAACCAAGCTCCTGTCACCATGGACGATCTGTTATTCCATGCATGTACAACCCTCAGCAGAATATGGCTCAGTTTCACTGCGGATTGTTGGAGCTATGACAATATAATAACCACAGAAGACAATAATGCCTCTGAAATCTCAAAGTTGGTAGACTTTTCTGCTCCATTTATCCAGAAGAGCATAGGAAGCACTCAAAACTCCAGTCACCTTATGTTTTTCACATCATCTTGTTTCACATTCTCCGGAGTCTGGAAATGATTTGGGCTGTAATATCATCATAAAACCAAAAGACTTCATCTCCTTGCTGCTCAGCAAGTGAGCAGCACCCAGCAGCTGGGGTTCCCATGCTGCCACACAGGCACCATCATCTCTCCCTCCTCCACAAAGACACCAAATTACCCCAGTTTTCCCCCAAACTGGGTGGGAAGCAGCACAACAGCATTACTTGCCCGAAGCCTCATGGTTACTGTCAGGTCATTAGCTCTGTATTTAATATATGGAATAAAAGACAGAGAACCATGGAATGTTTTGGGTGGGAGGGGACCTTTAAAGATCATCTTGTCCAACTCCCCTACAGTCAGAGATTTTTTTTACCACAATGGTAGTGAAGCACTGTCCCAGATTGCCCAGAGAGGTGGGAAATGCCCCATCTCTGGAACCATTCCAGATCAGGTTGTCTGGGGCTCTGAGCAACCTGTTCTAGTTGCAGATGTCCCTGCTGACTGCAGGGGGGTTGGACTGGACATGGCACTTGGTGCCATGGTCTAGTCTTGAGGTCTGTGGTAATGGGTTGGACTTGATGATCTTTGAGGTCTCTTCCAACCTTGCTGATACTGTGATACTTTTAAAGGTCCTTTCCAACCCAAACCAGTCTGTGATTCTATGACCTAAAAATACAAGAAACTGAAGGGAAAGTATAAGAAATTCAGCTTACTTTTGCCATGGAAAATGTAATTGTTATTTATTTTAGTCCTTTAACAAAGTACCAACAAGTTTTCTGCCATTGTGGCTGGAATACTGAGCAGCATTTAGTTAAAAATGCAGAAAGCCTTCTTTAAGTCCCTTCTACTTCCAACAGAGACCATCACCACTCTTGATTTCATGATTGAGTTGTGTTGGGTGCTATGTGGCACCTCAAAAAATTCCAAGTGGAGGTTTTTCACTTGGTCAGTCATTACTGTAGAGGTTTTAAGGTTGGGGTTTTTTTGGAGGTTTTGTGAAACTGAAATGTTGTTTGCAGTAAGATGTCAGCCAATCATATGTGTGAAGTAAGTCAGATGTCTGTCTTAACTTTGTGGTGGTGTTAAATGGATGTTAGCTCATCTACACAGCTTTAGAATGTGATGCTTAATTAAACCTTCATGTTGCTCTAACAGAAAAAAAAGCTATAGAAAGCAGACATCTAAACATATATATTTAAAATTGGATGTCTCCTGCAAAAGACTTTTTTTCAGGCTAAGGAATGCCTCCTCCTGCTGCTGATCCCCAGCCTGTGCTTCAGCTCTTGGCAGTAGCGAAGTCCAACAGAGATGTAAGATCAGTCCCAGCAGAGCCCAGGTGCAGACCTGCTGCTTCAGCTTACAAACAGGGCAGCTATTCCCTACCATTCTTACTGCAACCCTACATATTTATTTCCATTCCAGCTCTTTTTTAGGACCAAACAAGATCAAGAAGCCAGAGGACTCTGGCATCCATGCAGCTGAGAGGTGTCTTCCCAAGACTCCATCCCAGCTGTGCCACTTTTGTGACTTCTTACGTTTGTATGGAATGAAAGGAAGGAAGAGGTGGTTTTAGCAGAGGGGGAGTGAAGCAGAAACACCACCTGTTCCAGTTTAACAGGCTCCTTCCAGACCACTTGCCAAGGACTGCAAGTTTCTAAGGTGCTTCCAAAACAAACATGTAAGCAGCAGATCGGCTCCAGCGTCCTCCTGAATAGTTTAACTATGCTGAAAACCAGAGAAATGCTGTGAGGAGCCTCAGCAGGTAGCCATGTTCAAAGCCATGTCCAAAATGGGTACGATTTTGATTACTTATTTTCTTTTTAAGCTACTTCTTGTCTCAGACAGTCCTTAAAAAACCTCAATAGAAACACTCTAGGATGGACCTTGAGTTCAAGAGAGTCAAGGAACTACTGGCAAGAGTCCAGCCAAGGCTACATTGTGTCAGGAGAAAGGCTGATTATTTTAAACGAAAGGACGGAGATTTGGACTGGATACATGAAGAAATGTTTTAAACTGAGGATGGTGAGACCTTGGACTAGATGACCTTGAAAAGTCTCTTCCAATCCAAAACACTCCAGGAATATATGAATCACAGAATGGTTTGGGATGGAAAGGACCTTAAAGATCAACCAGTTTCAACTCCCCTGCTATATAGGCAGGGACACCTTTCACCAGACCAGGTTGCTCAAGACCTCATCCAACCTGGCTCTGAACACTTCTGGAGAGGGGGCCTCCACCGCTTCCCTGGGCAACCTGTTCCAGTGTTTCACTACCTTCACTGAAAAGAATTTCTTCCTAATCTCCAGTCTAAAGCTCCCCTCTTTGAGATCAAAGCCACTGCCCTTCATCCTATCACTACGAATCCTTGTCAAAAGTCCCTCTCCAGCTTTCTTGCAGGCTCTCTTCGGATACTGCAAGGTTGCTTTAAGGTCTTCCTGAAGCCTTCTCATCTTCAGGCTGAATAACCCCAACTCTCTCAGTCTGTCCCCATGCGAGAGGTGCTCTTCATGGCCTCCTCTGGACCCTCTCCAACATTCTGATGTCTTTCTTGTGTTGGAGGCACCCGAAGTGGACACAGCGCTCCAGGTGGGGTCTCACCATAGCACCTAGAGCTGCCTGTGTTTGCCTTACCAAATCTCCTTTTACTTTGAGACAAATATCTGCCCCATTACTTCCCAACTAGAAAAATTAGCATTGATTAGGACACACAAATTACCATTAAAAGCAGCCTCGGTCACCCAGCGTTTTTCTCGACACAATAAACGGAGAGCTGCCTTTCTTTTTTATTTCCCTTCCTGAAGGCCTTCATCGTGAAATTAAATAAATAAAAAAAAATGCATTTTATCAACAACCACCACGTCGTTTCAATAGCTTTTCTTTGATAGATGAAGGCTAAAGCCACCCCAAACCTGCAGATGAATGATGTGGTCTCTAATGATTCCAAAACGATTACGGGATGTCGAGCAATCTCGTTAAATTTTATTCCAAAGCTTGCTGCACTTGTGTTTTCTCTTCCTTTTTCTCTCGATGAAACCCAGGAGGCTTTCAGAACAATTCATTATGTATGAGACCCAACTTACAGTGCTTGACTGTTGATTAATAGCAAAGTTTGCTGTATGTACATTTGCAACATTAGATGCATACAATATGCTAACTTATTCCTTCACCCCAGCTAATTATTTACAAAAATGACTACTTGAGACTACAATTTATTAAATGCATGCATCCAGTCTCCATTTGGCCCCAAAAGACAGGCTGGAATGAAGATCTTTTACTTGATGTGACAACTTCTAGAAAGAGTGTTATTAATATTGTAAATGTGGCAAATAAAGAGTTCAAATAGCCGTATGTCTGCCTTCTGTTTTTTTTTTTTTTTTTTNTTCCCTGGACATGTTCAAGCACCTCAATGTCCCTCTTAAATTAAGGGGCCCAGAACTGGACACGGTACTCAAGGTAAAGGCTCCTTCCTCAGAGACATTAAAGTCTCTGAGCGTAGATCTAAGAAAGCCTTACTCCTTGTCATAAAACCTTTGCAATATGTTCTCCAAATCCAGGGATTCTGTGAGACTGCAGATTTAACAATCCCATTATTTTACATATTTACAGAATCCCACCATGGTAAGTGTTGGAAGGGACCTTTGGAGATCATCCAGTCTAAACCTCCAGCTGAAGCAGGGGTACCTATAGCACCTTGCCAAAGATCACGATGGCCAGGTGGGTTTGGAATCTCTCCAGAGAAGGAGACTCCACAGCCACTCTGGGCAGCCTGCTGCAGGGCTCCAGCACCCTCACATCAAACAAGTTTCTGCTCCTGGTCATGTGGAACCTCCTGGGTTCCAGTTTGTGCCTGTCGTCCTGTCACTGGGCACCACTGATCTAAGTCTGTCTCCATCCTCTTTCTCCCCACTCTTTAGCTCTTGCTGAGCAATGAGAAGATCCCCTTTCAGGTTGATCTTCTCCAGGCTCAACAGCCACAGGGCTCTTCTGCTCCANAACTGAATCAAGGAACAAAGCAGCTTTTTAGGTTTAAAATTCATGGGGAAGCACATCCTCACAAGGTTTAATTTAGCTGCTTGTAAATGAAGTGGCTGTATGATAGGAGTAAGGGATTAAAACAAGGATGTGAGTGGCAATAAACAGAATTACCACCTCAATTTGTGCTGGACGACCCCACCATAGTTTCTATTAAGACCTATTAAGAAGAAATTGATGCATTCATGATAGATTTTAGGCTGGACATAAGGAAGAAGTTCTTTACAATGAGAGTGGTNAGCTGAAGCAGGGGTACCTATAGCACCTTGCCAAAGATCACGATGGCCAGGTGGGTTTGGAATCTCTCCAGAGAAGGAGACTCCACAGCCACTCTGGGCAGCCTGCTGCAGGGCTCCAGCACCCTCACATCAAACAAGTTTCTGCTCCTGGTCATGTGGAACCTCCTGGGTTCCAGTTTGTGCCTGTCGTCCTGTCACTGGGCACCACTGATCTAAGTCTGTCTCCATCCTCTTTCTCCCCACTCTTTAGCTCTTGCTGAGCAATGAGAAGATCCCCTTTCAGGTTGATCTTCTCCAGGCTCAACAGCCACAGGGCTCTTCTGCTCCAGGATCCTCAGTCCCTGCTGGACTCTCCAGTAGTTTCCTCTCTTCAACTGGAGAGCCCAGAACTGGATGCAGGACTCCAGATGTGGCCTCGCTGGGTCAGTATAGAGGTGAGGGGAGAGTCTCCCTTCACATTCTGGCTGCACTCTTCTCAATACCCAATTCTATTTTTATTTGTTGTTGAGGATGTAAGTTCTAACGGACCTGGCTGTGCAAAAATCCTGGATTAAACCAGGAACTTCCCTTTTACTCTGAAAAAGAAACATTTGCCCAAAAATTTGGGCATGAAGTACAAATTCCAAATAAAGTAAAATAACTAGGTGTCCAAATGGCCTGCTCTTGCAACTAATGATGTTAAATTCAGATACCAAATGGAGGATGCCTAAGAAATCAGGACCCAAAAGTCTATCTCTGCTGCCTGCAGAACCATTGCCTGCTCCTTCTATGCTACCAGCAAATGCCTGAGGGAAGGGAGTGAGCCTCCTGTCTTCACATGTCAAGATAAGGAAAATCAATGTCAATGCCCAAAAGACTCAAGTGATAGCACTGAAGGTCATTAAATGCTACTCATTGCTCTGTACCATTAAAGTTTTGATTGGAATCCTAGAGAGAGACACAGATTTCAAACAAGATCTTGCCCTGGGATACAGTACTACATGGAGGGAACATGGCAGTCAGCAAGAGGTGGACCTTCCCAGGAACATGAGACACACGTTCATGGTAAACAATCCCATGTCTGTGTGGTCTGGACTTATTTTTCCTGAATATATTTACTGTGTTTTCAGAGAAGATTATCTCACAGACTCATATACTCATAGAATGGTTTGGTTGGAAGGGACCTTAAAGATCATGTAGTTCCACTCCCTTGCTATGGGCAGAGGCACCTTCCACTATATCAGACTGCTCAAGGCCTCATCCAACCTGGCCTTGAACACAACCAGGGAAGGGACATGAACGACCTCCCTGGGCAATCTGATCTTACTATGAACAAAAATATTCAGAGACACCCATTCCTCCTCTATGAATGAAACCTCTATAAAGGTCTACAACTGGGCCATATTTAGAGAACAAGAATATTCCTAGTATCAGAATGACCTCTTGATAAATATTTCAAGATCTGTGGATTTGTCAGCAGAATGATTTCAGCTTGAGGAGGGCAGATTGAGACTGGATATTGGCAAGAAATTCTTTATAGTGAGGGTGGTGAGACACTGGAACAGGTCGCCCAGGGAGGTTGTGGATGCCCCCTCATTGGAGTTGTTCAATGCCAGGTTGGATGAGGCCTTGAGCAACTTGGGCTAGTGGAGGGTGTCCCTGCCCATGGCAGGGGGGGTTGGAACTAGATGATCTTTAGGGTCCCTTCCAACCCAAACCATTCTGAGTCTGTGATAAGATTTATGTAAAAGAGAGAGAAAAACTCCTTATTTATGGGTACCTTCTTGTTGGAAAGGGCCATCTTGTTGTAGATGGAGAATGGGGGCATCAAGCACAAGCCCCAAAAGCCCTTAAGCAGCATGAATTAAGCAGATGTTTGCCATGAAATGCTTTAGAGCAAAAAATTCATCTGAGTTTCAGGCGGCGGCATGCTTTCACCCGAGATGTTCAGCAACGTTCAGCATAGGGGATATCATCAGTTCTATCTATAATTAGGTTAAAAGAAAGTCAGTTAATTTTAGCACTTACAAGAAATTGTTACAAAACACTATTTTTTTCCTATATAAAAGAATTTTCCCATCAGACCTACGAGGTCGGTTTTATCGCAGGCAATTAACTGTGTTAGGGCTGGTTGCAAGGGACCCTTAAACCACACACCAGCTTCCCTTTGCTTCTCTGTTATGGTTTAGGATGTTCACCACACCACATTCAGCACACCACGTTCACATGACATCATGTTCACCACATCACACCATGTTTACCACATCACGTTCACCATTATCATGGTCACCACATAGAATCATTAAGGTTGGAAAAGAACCCCAAGACCATCAAGTCCGACCTTCTACCCAACCCCTCTGTGACCACTAGACCATGTCTCCAAGTGCCACGTTTGCTTGTTTTTTGAACACCTCCAGGGATGGTGAATCCAGCACCTCCCTGGGCAGCCTGTTCCAATGCCTCCCCCCCCCCCTTTAAAGACATTCTTCCTAATTGTGTTCACTACATGTTCACCACACCATGCTCACCATGGTGTTGAAGCACAGTTCCAGAGCTTCCATCAGTAATGCCCAGTTGCTAATTGGTATCTGAAGTCAAATTTCCTTATTTTCTCCATATCTAAGATAGATATCATCCCAATTATGCAGAGATTTGGGAAAAAAACCCAAAGCTAAGACAGTTCCAACAGACATTACAGCCTTTCTGCTGCAGGACCCACGTCTCTGATCTCTGCTGCTGCCAGGGAAACTGAAGGAAGACAACTTAAGGCTGAATTATTTGAATTGGGCTGTGACTTTGGATGTCCACCTTGATGGGCATTAGTGCATGAATTCCAGATGAAATGAGCACCAAGAATTATAACTCCCAGCACCTGCAGATACTCCAGCCTATTAAAATGAATTAAGATGCAAATAAATCAGGAACCTCTTAAGAATTCAACATCCTCAGGATGTTTTTCAATGCAGCTTTCCAGTCTGTGCCCTCTGAGCATCTCCTGTTAGGACTAAGTGTAGGCTCACCTGATACCTGACCTGCAGGACCTCCCATCAAAGCAGAGGTTGGCATATGACCTGACACGCTCACTCCTGCCACCACCAGAGATGTGGTGCCCATCTGCTGCTTGAAAAAATGATGGAAATATTTTCCTCATGTGAATGAAGCCCTTCTGAAGCACTGCACACCTCAGCAGCTGTGCAGGAGAAAAGATGGCATGATACCAAACTGAGAGGAGTGGCTGACACACCATCAGGCTGTGCTGCATCCAATGAGAGCTGGACAGGCTGGAGAGTTGGGTGGAGGGAAACCTCATGAAGTTCAACAAAGGGAAGTGCAGGATTGTAAATCTGGGGAGGAATAACTCACTGCACCAGTGCAGGTGAGGAGTGAGCTGCTGAGAAGGAGCTCTGAGGAAGAAGGACCTGGAAGTGCTGGTGGACAGCAAGTTCACCATGAGTCAGCAGTGTGCCCTTGGGGCCAAGAAGGCCTAGCTGCTCAGATCCAGGAGCTTTGAAATTGCTTGCTGCAGAGTTACTTCTCTAGGATGTGGTCTTGATGCCTTACAATTGCACCTGAAATCCTTGTGGTGGACAAAGTGGGATCTGCTGGAAGCTATGGATAACAGCCCTGCTCTACAAACCCCTGATGTGCCGTGGCAGGAGAGATGGGAGATGCTCCCAGACCATCCTTCTCAGATGAGGCAGATGAAACTACTTTACACGACCCTGCTTCGAACTGAGCAGAAATATTCTTCTCCCCTCACTCTTTTGAAGTGGTGAATGGTGCCTGGAGACTGCTGTCCTCTGAGCTTTAGGTGCATCTGCATTACAACCCCATTAGCTTGTCTACTACACTCATTAATAAATAAGCTTCCCACTTAAGTGCCTTTCTTGTAAATTGGTTTGTTCTGTTCCATATAAATAATATAAATTTCTCTTATCAACGATGGCAGATTTTTTTCTGTACCACGTAGAGACACTACAGGAATTTAACCCAAGCAGCAGCTCATGTCAGGTGGCTCCAACATCCCTTGTCATGGAGCTGTCTTCGCTATGGCAGCTGCAGTATCTTAAATACTTTGCATAGCATAAAGTAATGTCTTTAACAGAATCTTAGAATCCCTGCAGTTGGACAAGACCTTTAAGATCACTGAGTCCAGCAATCAATGTGACATCACCATGGCCATTAAACCGTGTCACAAAGTGCCATGTCTGCACATCTCTTGAACATTTCCATGGATGGTGACCCCACCACCTCACTGGACAACTTATTGCAATGCCTGACCACTCTTCAAAGACAGACATTTTTCCTAATGTCCAACTTGGAGACTGGAACACATTGCCCGGGGAGGTGGTAGAAGCCCCATTCCTAGACGTTCTTAAGGCTAGGCTGAGTGAGGCTCTGAGCAACCTGATACAGTGGGAGGTGTCCCTGCCCACAGCAGGGGGGTTGGAACTAGATGATCCTTGGGGTCCCTTCCAGCCCTGACAACTCTATGAGTCTAACCTGAACCTCCTCTGGCACAATTCCAGGCCATTTCTTCATGTTCTATCACCTGACACAAGGGAGAAGAGACTGACTCTCACTTCAATCAAACTTCCCTTCAGGGATTTGTGAAAAGCAATGAGGTCTCCCTTCAGCCTCCTCTCCTCCAGACTGAACAATCCTAGTTCCCTCAGCTGATCCCCCTAAGACTTGTTCTCTAGACCCTTCGTCATTGACCACATTGACCATATGTCAAAAGGAAAAGAAAAAAAATCTTTCTAAATGGCTAGTTATTGTAATTGTATTTTAAAACACTGAGGTCATGTTTAATTTTGAATCCAAGCTCTTAAAATGTGCTTTCTGGCAAGGCAAGAATAATAAAGCCCTTAATAGTAGGGGAAAAGAAAAAAAAAAAAAAAGAAAAAATAAAAGTACATTATTATTGCAAATGTCTTCTGCAGATCACTAATAGTGCAATAAACAAAAGGAATCAAAACTTTAATTGTTTTAATCACTGGCCTTGAAATCTGTAGCTTGGTATTTCTAGGATGAGCTAATTCAGGTCTTTGCTCCCCACTGTCAGCCTCTCACCATTCCCT
>WBNM01008413.1:2083-19303 GCA_013399055.1 Ramphastos sulfuratus
CAGGTGGACATTGTGCCCTTGATCACCACTCTCTGTGTGCCACCATCCAGCCAATTCCTTACCCAGCAGTGCTCCACACATCCAGTCCATGTTTTTCCAGCTTGGTGCCCAGGATGCCATGTGGGATAGAGCCAAATGCCTTACTCAGGTCCAGGTAGATGCCATCAGTTGCCCTTCCCTTGTCCACTGTTGCTGTGACTTCTTCATAAAAAGCCACTAAATTTATCAGGCATGATGAAGTGTCATGAAGTGTCATGCCTCATGTAAGCTACACGTATATGCCCCAAAAGACAGTAAGGCATCTGTTTGGGCTGCACAAGACACCTGAGACAGTGGAGCTGGCTTTCTGCCCCTTAGGGCAGGCTTACTGGAGCCAATCCCCCATCATCTGTTTTATCTGCTTTGTCTGCTCTCTGGACTCAACTCCTGGACCCCACAATAGGAGGAGAAGGGGCAGTGGCCGGAACAGTTCAGCTGAGTTTTTTACCCTACCATAACAACACTCCACTTGGAGTTCCAAAAGCTTTAGAGAAGATTCCTTATTAAAACTTTATACAGAAAATAAGGAGCTATGGCATAAAAAGGTGTTTGCATGAGTAAATAACTGGTTTAAAGATAGGAGGTCGGGAGTAAAATATCAGGGACCTATGCTAAGACAATGTCAAACATTACTGTTCAACAACTCAGTAAATGGTCCAGGGAAACAGATGTGAAAAAGTTGGTTGATGAGACTGAATTGTTCAGGGTGCAAAGGGAAGGTGTCAGTTCTGAATAGTGTTAGAAGGATCTTGTTAAGACTAAGTGACTGTGCTGGTTTGAGGCTAATTGAAATAATGAGAAAAATGAGATCATTGGATAATAATGATAAAGTCTGTATCATTCATTGCTTTGCTAAAAGGGATAAAAAGCCAAAGCATAAACAATTTTTTCCTCTTCTGCCTCAGAGCACTTGCTCCCTTTATGTCTCCTCTGCTCCACTCTAAAACCTTCCACTAACAGATAACAAAGCAAGTTTTGCTAGTTGTTTAGTTTTCTGTCTGGGAAGGAGAGGGAGAGAGAGGGGGTGGCTTTGAGCCCTTCTGTTTGTCCGTGAGGGAATTTGGATTTCTATATTATTTCTAAATTGTATATAATTGTAAGTACCTGTAAATATATTGTGCATATATGCTTGTACATTTAGCTTTGCTGTCAATACAGCTTCATCTTACTCCCAAGCCATCTGAGCTGGTCTGGAAAATTTCAGTAGTGGGAGGGAAGTTCCTTAACCCACTACAATGACTGTGCCATAAAGCAATAAATGAAATTCAGTGTAGGTGATGAATGTGAAGTGATAGACATGGGAGAAAACCAGTCCTAACTTCACATGTGAAGTTATTGAATCTTAACTGGGTGTTGCCATTATTAATGCAGAGTGCCCCAGAATCAAATAAAAGATTAGGAAGTCATGGGAGAAAATAGAACAAAGTTGATCATATCTTTATTCTACCTTATTAACCCATAGTTTGCACAGGCTCTTATTTTCTTTTCTGACACCACTGTACTGAGTGCAGTGGTGTCAGAAAAGCAGCAAGGTGTGGAACAGCTTCTTTGTGAGGACTGACATGGGCTTGATGATGTTCATAGCAATGCAAGAAAAGATTTTTGCCACAAACTTCAGTGGTCTAGACCAAAACTGATTCCCCAAGAAACATTAAGTATGTTCATTGCCTTGTGTTCATTGCCATGTGTTTAGTATAGTCGCAGAATGAAATTATCAAGTCTGAGTCTTTTAATGATATCTTTCTCCTATGTTGTCATTAAAAAAACCCAAACAAACCAGATTTGTATTTTAATAACTTGGATAGGTCAGGAAATGAAAGCACTGCTCCATAGAGCATGATAATTATAGAATCATAGAATCATAGAATGGTAAGTTTGGAAGGGACCTCAAAGCTCATCCAGTTCCAACCCCCTGCCATAGGCAGGGACACCTCCCACTAGCACAGGTCACTCAAGGCCCCCTCCAACCTGGCCTTGAACACCTCCAGGGAGGGAGCAGCCACAACCTCCCTGGGCAACCTGTGCCAGTGTCTCACCACCCTCACTGCAAACAACTTCCTCCTGACATCCACTTTCAGTCTCCCCTCTTGCCAGTTTAAACCCAGTTTGGATGCTGCAGTGACATAATTATGTCACTGCAGCATCCAAACAAATTCACACATTAGTCACTGCAGGGATAACAGATTACATACTTACTCAGTAGTCATTCTTGAAACCATATCCAAAGTTGTGAAACCTGCTGCCATGAAGTTATTTTTATACTGACCCATTTTTATGGAGTCCAGCCAGTCACTGACTGAAACAAACAAAGGATATTCTGGAACTTCACCAGGTGAATCTGGCATTCTGTAGAAACAAAAATGCAAAGGTTACCAAAGCAGTAAAAAATATGAGTCTCAGTTTACTCTGATGGGCACTGCTTTTATTAAAAGGCAGAAGAAATAAGAGAGGAGCCTGTGCAGTGAGGGTCAGATCTTAACTGAGGATCTCTTTAACTCATTGTCTAAAACTTACAGATCATGTCAGTTCTGTCAAGTTGTACTACTTAACACATCTTTTAAAATCACTGCAGTTCAGTGACAAACTGAGGAACAGGCCTCTCCCACTGCTCTTATTTTAATGCTCACAGTATTTCTTTACAGATCTTATGTGTTCAGGATAAGCTGTATATAGTAGTCCAAGTAAAGGAGAAACAAAACTTAACATGAGATACAATTTTAAAATATATAAATACATTTATCTAACAGCAGCAACAACAAAACAGCAAATCACAAACAAACAAATACCACCACCACCACAACAACAAAATTCCAAATCGTTTCTTACTTCTATACCATTATGCAATGGGAAAAGTTTGATTACAATATCCAAAGCCTAAAACTAATCATAAAATAAGCAAAAAATAATTAAATTTTATACCTCTGCTTTTGCATAGAATTTATATATAGAGCAGCAAGGAAAAATGAAGCAGCTAATTTAGTCAGATTTCTGTTTCAGCTCTTTTCCCTAACATTACTGCAACTGGAACAGAATGATGGGAAAACAACAGACTCCAACTTTGGGAAATATATTTGGGGTCTTCTGTTGTGTACCACACTGGAGAAGGCTCACAACTTCCATTGACTTTGTACATTTTGCATAAAGAAACTGTGGGATATCAGAATGCAGTAAAAGCACACTGCTGCCTATGAAAGATTTATGATACCTTTTAGGAGAGAGATATAATTTGTTTAAAATTAAAATTTAGACTGCAAAAGCCATCCAACATAAACTAACTTGTGTATAATGTGGGAAGCAACACACCCTCAACATAGCAAATGTCAGCTGTGCATATTGAAGTATATTCAACACACTGATTTTCATTCATGTTATTAAAATGACAGAGACACTGAAGGATGGGAGAACATGGGTAAAAATAAATCTCGATTAATTACTTACCAAGATCCCTTCCACCCTGAATTACTTTTATGATTGTACAATTGTTACACATGATGCAAAATTCATAATGGATATTGGCTTTGATATCCAGGCAGAGATTGTTAATAACTATGAAAACAGTTTATTACCATTAAATCTCACCAGAAAACTTAGTTACAAGGTTTGAAACGCAGGGTTGGGAAATTTATACACACAGGGAACAGGCAAAACTGGAACACTGTAAGAGGTACCCAGCAAAGGCAAACATCATACTGGAAGAGAAGGTTCCTGCATCACTACACTGCTTGTGGTTCATTATCCTGCTTAGCCACTGGATGGATGCAGGAAGCTCCTTCCTGCTCATGGCAGAAGGCAATTAGTGATTACAAGAGGCTTGAAGTATTGACTCACAAAATATTATCAGACAGTACCCAAAGCTTGTGGAAGGGTTGCTCTCAGTGATCTCAAAGCTGTTAGAGGCTTTGGAGTTTTCCCAGGCTCTTTTCTCAGGCAGCTGGAGTCTGGCACAGTCTCTGCCCTGGTTCCTCTTGACTCCCCATTCAGCAGCAGCCTTGCAGAGGGGCAGGCAGGATGCAATGCCATGTGCAGGCTTGGCACAATGTCAGGCTGGCTGTGCAGGCTGAGTGCCTGCAGGCATTTAGAGCCTGTTCCTGGTCATGGAGTTCCACACAGCTCAGGATGAAATGAGGTGGCAGCACCATGAATACAACGCAAGAGAGCACGAGTACAGTGGCAGAGCATACATTGTGCTCCCTGCTCATCTCCTTTTATCCATCCAGCCCGAGACTAATGTGCCTTTGGACATAGAATAGCCAATCAGGATGGCACTTTGCCAAGCTTGACCGTATTAGGTGAAGCCATAGGCTTGCTTTACCCTTTTTAGGGCAAAACACAGGCTGAGCCTGTGTACCTTGTTTACCATAGGATGCAAAGGGCTGGGGTCCTCAGACTCAGTGGCTCCAAGTTCTTTGTCCTTTTTCCTGCAGTTGCTTCTCCCCAAAACAGAAGGAGGGAGAGCAGAAAAGCGTCTCTGGGCAAGCCAGGACATGGATAAGCCTATTTTGGCCTGCTTAGGCCTACCACGACAACAGTTCTATAGAGTAGCTGCTGACCTCATAAGTTAATAGTAACACAATAATTTTTTGCACTGACAGCATCAAATATTTCCAAATGAATGGAGACATTTTCCTGAAGCAAGTGAGCTCAATAAAAGCTTGATTGAAAGAAAACAAGCCTGAATTTTAGATCTCAAATAATGTTTTAAAATAGGAAGAGATAAAAATGCACTACTCTGTTGCTAAATAAAGTGACTGAGTAGCAAGTCATATATGTATATACATGCACATACACAGAGACCACTGATTCTAGTGCATGGACATTAAGTCCCACTAGTTTGTGGTAGATAAAATGCCTGTAAGCCTAACTCTAGGTTTTCATATTAAGCTCTATATTCAGCTTTTCTCACAGCAAGATACTAGCCACACTCTTTTCCTTGGTGCTCAGTCCTTCCCCAAAACATATAAAACACCCTCTTAACCCATGGAGGTTCTCACCAAGACCCACCCAGGCCTTATAAACCCAGGGAGTCTCTACAAAAACACCTTCATCTGGACCTTGTCGTGGCAGGCTTAAGCAGGCCAAAATAGGCTTATCCATGTCCTGGCTTCCCAGAGATGTTTTTCTGCCCTCCCTCCTTCTGATTTGGGGAGAATCAAATGTGGGAAAGAGGACAAAGAACCTGGAGCCACTGAGTGTGAGGCCTGTGGCTTGCCCGCCCAGGCTGGTTTGCATCCTGTGGTAAACAAGGTACACCTGGTTGCCTTGTGCAAGGCTGTGCTCTGGCCAAATTTGGGTAAAGCAAGCCTATGGCTTCACCTAATATGGTCAAGCTTGGGTAACTGCCATTCTGATTGGCTATTCTGTGTCCAAAGGCACATTAGTCTCGGGCTGGATGGATAAAAGGAGATGAGCAGGGAGCACAAGGTGTGCTCTGCCCTTGCATCTGTGCTTGCTTATTGCCTTATTGTATCCTGAACTGCCTGGAAACTGCCTGCCAAGAGCTTACCAGGAACAGGCTCTAAATGCCTGTAGGCCTGCACAGCCAGCCTGACATTGTGCCAAGCCTGCACATGGCATTGCATCCTGCCTGCCCCTCTGCAAGGCTGCTGCTGAATGGAGAGTCGAGAGGAACCAGGGCAGAGACTGTGCCAGACTCCAGCTGCCTGAGAAAAGAGCCTGGGAAAACTCCAAAGCCTCTAACAGCTTTGAGACCACCCACAGCAACTCCTCCACATGCTTTGGGTACTGTCTGATAATATTTTGTGAGTCAATACTTCAAGCCTCTTGTAATCACTAATTGCCTTCTGCCATGAGCAGGAAGGAGCTTCCTGCATCCATCCAGTGGCTAAGCAGGATAATGAACCACAAGCAGTGTAGTGACTGCAGGAACCTTCTCTTCCAGTATGATGTTTGCCTTTGCTGGGTACCTCTTACAGTGTTCCAGTTTTGCCTGTTCCCTGTCTGTATAAATTTCCCAACCCTGCGTTTCAAACCTTGTAACTAAGTTTTCTGGTGAGATTTAATATTAATAAACAATTTTCAAGGTTATTAACAGTCTCTGCCTGGATATAAAAATTAATATCAATTATTCATTTTGCATCATCTTTCATAACAGACCTTCACAGATTTCAGCTGATATCCAGGGACATCCTGGATCAATAAGCCTAAAAAAATTGACAGAATTGACAGATTCTCCCACCACAGCCTTGTTGCTCTCGTTGCTGTATTTATGTCAGTGATATTGTTATTAATGTATAAAACATTAGGCAACACCATTCAGAATTTGTTGTGGGCTGGCAATAGCATAATCTCTTTTTTGATCCCTGTTGCCATTCTTCTGTGGATAAATAAAGATTTAACAAGCTAAGACACAGCTGCTTTCTGCAGGAAATTACTCCAAGGCAGTTCAGAAATTGCTTGTGTACTGTCGGACGGAGAGGCAGGCTGTTGAATAGAGGAAAAAATTACAAAGAGCAAACAAGCACACTGGTGAAGCAGACATGCACACAAAAAAAGTTGAACAAAGAGATTCACAAAGATTAAGGACAAACAGTGCATGAATAGCTCAGGAAAAAAACCCAACACAAACCAAACAACAAAACCCCTAATAGAATCTGTTTGACTTGAGAAAAACAGTGCATTAACAATAAAGCAAATCTTAAAAGGGGCTGCAAGTTATTCGAACCCTCATAACTTTATGAATTCAGAACTTTGTATCTCTTTCCCACCTCCAGTTAATGCCCTAAAACATTTAAGGGATAGATATAATGGATTATTTAAAAAAAGTTCTGAAAAGCTTCTTACACAAGTATGTCCTCCACTAGGGTGTGAAGGGTGCTTGGATTGCGGATCAGCTTGTCTAGGAAGTTGACAATGTCACCAAATTTTGGACGGTGGTTCCTCTCCTTTTGCCAGCAGTGAAGCATTAGTTGGTGAAGAGAAGCTGGGCAGCCCATGGGAGCTGGAAGCCTGTAGCCCTCTTCAATAGACAGTATAACCTAAAGAAATACAATGCATAGAATTACTGAGCATTAGGGTTAAATGCAAAAATCATAGAATTATAGAATCAGAATCATAGAATTATAGAACCACAGAATCATAGAACCATAGAACAATAGAATTATAGAACCATAGAACCATAGAATCATAGAACCATAGAATCATAGAACCATAGAATCATAGAACCATGGAATTATAGAACCACAGAATCAAAGAATCATAGAACCATAGAATTATAGAACCATAGAACCATATAATCATAGAATCATAGAACCATAGAATTATAGAATTATAGAACCATAGAAGCATAGAATCATAGAACCATAGAGTCATAGAACCATAGAATCAGTCAGGGTTGGAAGGGACCACAAGGATCATCCAGTTCCAACCCCCCTGCCATGGGCAGGGACACCCTACCCTAGATCAGGCTGCCCAGAGCCTCATCCAGCCTGGCCTTAAACACCTCCAGGGCAACCCATGCCAGGTTCTCACCACTCTCATGCTGAAGAACTTCCTCCTCACCTCCAGTCTGAATCTCCCACCTCCAGCTTTGCTCCATTCCCCCTAGTCCTGGCACTACCTGAGAGCCTAAAAAGTCCCTCCCCAGCTTTTTTGTAGCCCCCTTCAGAATACTGGAAGGCCACAATAAGGTCTCCTCAGAACCTCCTCTTCTCCAGACTGAACAGCCCCGACTCTTTCAGTCAGAAAATGACAGTGTGAAGCTGACAATTAGAAACCAGTGACTAATGGCATGGCCACCCTCACTTCATACATTGTGGGGGTTTTGCTCAGAGAATCAGGACTGGCAGAAGTGTGACCAGAGCAGGTACCAAGTATTTTGTAAGCATATGAAGCACAGTAGGCACTTTTTTTAAGGCTCCCTCTCCATCCTCTTCAAACAGCCAACAGGAGCAAGAGAACAAACTAACCAGTGTTGCTGCCTTTTCCACCCACTTCTGGTTGATGTATTGACAGGGGTTACAGGGCCAGAAAACAAACTTATATGGCTGCTGCATATGTGTTTGCATCCAGTATTTGCACCCTGAAGGTTGATGTACTCACAGGGGTTACAGGGCCAGAAACCAAACTTACATGGCTGCTGCATATGCATTTGCATCCAGTATTTGCATCCTGACAAGGTGTCAGTGTGTGGCTATGTCATGATACAATGAAGCACTATGAGTGCACATTGCAGCACCTGGCAGATCTATTTGGTGATAATAATGGTTTTGCTGATTGTTAAGAGTATGATTAATTCGGGCAATGGCCCACACCAAGTTGCAGTGAAGCATAATGTTATTTTGCACAGCCTTTCACAGACACCCAGATGTCCAAGCTGTACTTTACACAGCCTTTCACAGACACCCAGATGTCCAAACTGTATTCTACACAGCCTTTCTCAGACACCCAGATGTCCAAGCTGTACTTTGAACAGCCTTTCACAGACACCCAGATGTCCAAGCTGTACTTTACACAGCCTTTCACAGACACCCAGATGTCCAAGCTGTACTTTACACAGCCTTTCTCAGACACCCAGATGTCCAAGCTGTATTGTACACAGCCTTTCTCAGACACCCATACTAAACCTTACAAGCAAAGGTAACTTTTGTTGACTTTAGAGAACTTAATGTTTAGAGGCCCAAATGATTGCACACAGTATTTAAAGTACCAGAGTGCACTTGTTAGTAACATACTTACAGCATTTATACACTGTGAGAGGCTGATTGCCCCTCCCATAAAGTAATCAACAAAGATAAAGATTGCCTTTGTTCTGGCAAAGGGATGCAAACAGCACCTTTGTGGACAGGACTTGGCCCAGGCTTCTGCCCAAGAGCTCAGGAATGCTAAGCAGAGTGTCTTGATGAAGTGCCGAGATTTCAGCCTGGCTTGAACACAACACCCAGGACGCCACACTTCACACCAGCTACCCCGAAGAAAGGCTGCTGTATATTTGGGGTATGGACCAGTAAGCGGTGCAGGGAGGGGGCGGAGGCCCTGCCCAGTGCCTCCGCTGGGCCCCCAAAAGTGCATGAGAATAAGTTCCAAGATTACAGCCTGGCTTGAACGCAACGCCCAGGATGCGACACTTCATACCAGCTACCCCGAAAATGCATGAGAATAGATTTCCTGGGGAGCTGCATCTGGACAACTGGTCCAAAAACTGTATAAAAAGACATAAGCGACGCCTGCAAGTGTGTGCATCTACCACCCGAGCATCTACCGTGTGCATCTCCCATCAGAGCACTGCCGGAGCACCTACCACCGGAGAACCCCCCCCACAAGGAGGACCCGAGGAACCACTCTACACAAGGAAGTCCCTGGGCCGGGCACACCTCTCTCTGGAGCTCTCTCCCCCCCATCTGCGGCTGATGCTAATATAATCCCTGTTCTTTTCCTTCCCTGCTCTTAAACTTTTCCTCCGTTGTTCCCTCTCCCTCTCTCCCCTCTTCCCTCTCTCCCTCGGTTTTGTTCAACATTATCCCTTAATAAATAGTTCTTGGTGATATTTGGTCTCATTTGCACCTTAATTTCACAACACAGACATCTAAAAGAACCAGTCTTGCTCCTCTGGACAGAGATACTGTTCAGCTCTGTTCTCCGGACCTTGACATACACACTCTGCTTTAAGGACACACTTATGTATGTAAGTACGTAAATGTATTATGTACATAGATGTGCATAGATAGTGCAAATGGATTAATGCAATTGGAAGGGGGTACATCAAACTATTTATAGGAAATAAGTGGTTTATAGCACAAGCCACAGTTTCAATCTATTCAGTCTTTTTATCCTGGAATATATCCTCATTCTCCTTTTGAATTCTGAATGAATGTTGTTGGCTTTGTTCCGCAGTGCCTAATGCTTATGCCGCAAGTGTTGTGCAGATAAATAGGAAGCATGGAACTACATCGTAACTTTAGCTGCCTTCATGGCATGGTAAAAAATGGAACAAGGGTCTTGCAGCTGGACACAGCTGGGTGTCTGGGTTTTATAAAGTAAGGTGACTTGGTTCCACAGTGTATAGCCCTCTTGTATCACAGCAGAAACTCCTACGCATGTATTTGCAATGCGATGCGATGGATTGGCACAGGATAAGTGTCAGAGCCATTGGCAACAGGGCTGGGAATTACAGGCTACTCCAAAGGCACCATTACTTGCCATAGAGATCTCTAAATTTTATGCAGCTGTGATTATTGACAGATCACATATGTGCAGACAGCACTGGCCACATCTAACAGTAAATGACATGCCAATATGATAATCCTTCCACCGGATGTCCTGGCTATTTGTCTGTCTCCCAGGGTTTTACCTCAGCTGCCCAAATGATCCAAACTCCAGGTTGATGAAATGGCTGCTTCAGGGAAAAATACCATCAGATTGCCAAAGAAATATTTCCTTCAAAGCCTTGCCTCCTGTGGTGAGGTTAAAATTAACCTCCAAAATAAAATCACCAGACTAGCTCAGAAGGCTTGGAAGTAAGATAATGCCATCGATTTACAACAAGCTAAGATCTAAAAGCATATAATGCAAGGCATGTGTGCAAAATACATTTACAATTATTTACAACTGAGAAATAACAGAGAGGTCCCTCCACACTGGGCAAACCCAGAAGGGGATAGCAGCCTCCTTTTTCTCCCTCCCAGAGAGAAATCAGGCCCACTATTATCTGCTCAGCCAAGGTTAGCCATGCAAAGCCAACCAGGCAGCTGCAGTCCAGGTGGGGAAGCGAGTGAGAGAGTGAGAAGCCTGAGGCAGAGAGTCGAAGGGAAGGGAGCTGCTCATGCAGCAGACTTCTGTCCTAAATAGCAAACAAATGGGATGGTAGAGACTTAGCTACTGTTGTTCTTCTGTATCCAATACAATCCTTTACTTCATATTTTGAGTGAAGCCAGACTGTTAACCCTAAACCCACCACACCCCCTAATGATGAATGTGCCTCAAGACTGCTCCTGTTGCAGACTCAGGATGGGTGAGATTCAGCCCCACATGCATGAAATTTTATTCACAAAACTGTCTTTCTTGTGTGTCTCTGTTGTGGTAGGCCTAGGCAGGCCAAAACAGGCTTATCCATGTCCTGGCTTGCCCAGAGATGTTTTTCTGCTCTCTCTCCTTCTGTTTTGGGGAGAAGCAACCGCGGGAAAGAGGACAAAGAACCTGGAGCCACTGAGTCTGAGCACTGTGGCTTGCCCAGACTTTTTCCTCTGCTCCCCCTCCTCCTGTGCTGGGGGAAGCAACCGCAGGAAAGAGGACCAAAGCCCTGGCTGCAGCTGGTATGGTCAAGCTTGGCAAAGTGCCATCCTGATTGGCTAATCTATGTCCAAAGGCCCATTAGTCTNCAAACAGTTTTGTCAAAATGGCCTCATAAAACCCAGATGTTTATTGCAGTGTGGGGGAGAGTGCAGCTGACAGTGACTGAAGAGGCAATCTTTAGTGGTGCAGAAATGAAGGTATCACAGCCTTTGCATGTCACTGTAGCTGTTGCAAATGATGAATTTATGGAATGCATTGTGGTTTGAAGGCACAGGGAAAGCTTCTCTGCTTTTATGAGACATATTGTAGCTGCTCGACACAACAATAGAGAACTGATGAGGTGTTTCTGCAATAATTTATTTGGGGAAAAAAAAAAAAAAAGCCAAAAGCAACCACAATTTCCCAGAAATTGTATTTTTTCCTGAGACATTCTATTTCACTATATTTTTGAAAAAGAAGTTGCAGTGCATTTTGTTTCCTTTCTTGTTCCAAAGAAGCATTTTGGTATGAAGAGAAAATGCCAGCTGGTAGTGGGATAATTATAATTTCTCATTAATATCAGCACATATTAAAAATGAGCTGCAAATATTGCCTCATTAGTATCCCTTGTGAGGCAATTATTATTTTTAGAGCTTAAGAAACAAGAGTAAAGATATGATAAGTATCTAATACTGCACTGGGACTCAAATCTCAAAGGAAGAATTAGAACTGCTTAGTTCCTTAGTTAGTTACTCAGTTATTTTAGCTCCCACTTTGCTACTTGCATAGCACCCATCTCTAACCAGAGGAATTAGATATCATAGAATCATAGAATAGTAAGGCTGGAAGGGACCTCAAAGATCATCTAGTTCCAACCCCCTGCCATAGGCAGGGACACCTCCCAATACAGCAGGTCACTCAAGGCCTCATCCAACCCGGTCTTGAACACCTCCAGGGAGGTTGTGGAGCACAGAATCACCCAATGTGATCTTTGATTCTCCACAACCTCCCTGGGCAACCTGTGCCAGTGTCTCACCACCCTCACTGCAAACAACTTCCTCCTAACATCCAGTTTCAATCTCCCCTCTGCCAGTTCAAACCCATTGCCCCTTGTCCTGACATTGCAAGACCTTGTCAATAGTCCCTCCCCAGCCTTCCTGTAGCCCCCTTCAGACCTCATTGCTGCCTGCAGCTACCTGAAGGGTGGTTGGAGCCAGGTGGGGTTGGGCTCTTCTCCCAGGTACCCAGCAACAGAACAAGAGGACACAGTCTCAAACTGCACTAGGACAAGTTCAGGCTGGATGTTAGGAAGAAGGTCTTCATGAAGGAGTTATTGGCATTGGAATAGGCTGCCCAGGGAGGTGGTGGAGTCAGCATCCCTGGAGGTGTTTAAAAGGAGGCTGGATGGGCACTTGGTGCCAGGGTTTAGTTAATTATAGAAGGGTTAGGTGATAGGTTGGACTCGGTGATCTTAGAGGTCTTTTCCAACCTGGTTAATGCTGTGATTCTGTGAAAATAATTTGAAGTCAGCAAAAATGGCATTTGAAAATTAAGCTGTAATCTTTCTGATAGTTTAATTATTAATAGTAGCACAGAGTTTTGCCTTTGAAAGTTAACTGGCAGATTTTTTAATGAGACTGAGACAGAAGAGAATCCAGAGGGACATTGTCCCTATGTCCTACTGACATCTGAAACATCTACCAGGAGGTAGAAGCAGCTGTTCATGCCTCATGGTACAGAGCCAGTCCCAGGTGCCTGCCAAGTGTTTTGTTGTCTGTGGGTTGAAATAACTCTATTAGGGTAGGTTATTTTTACTGTTACAAGAAACTTTCATAGATATAAGGACTTCTGTTTTCTATAGTAGTTTTCTTGCATATTGTTTACAAGACTTTTTTTTTTTTAATGTAGTTTTATAACATGCACTGATTTATTCAGTGGCCTCTAACAGGTGTCCCAGTAGACTTCACTCACAGCTGTTCTGCAAAAGAAATGCAAGGAATATAAATCTTCCATTCCTCTCATGAGCATGACCAAGCCAGGCTCTTAGCACAATCTGTTCATCAGTACACTGGTTTCCTTGGAAAGTTCAACATCTTAGCTAATGTTTATTAATTAAGCAATAAGATATGACAGACTGTGCAGCAGCCCTGATTAGGGACACCTCTGGTGCCTGCCACACATCTATGAAGTGCATTAATCAGCAACAGCACAGGCTGGAAGTGACTTACCACAATAATAGAATGGTTATTTACTTAAACAAGAACATTCCTCAAAGCCAGGAGCGTTTCTTAAGCTTCTACATTACACTGTGTACAGTATAAAAAATTGCATGAGAAGCATTTTCAAACTCAGTTGCCTAAAGTTCAGTCTCCAAATCCCTGCTTATGAATATAAATGGAGAATTCTAAATTTGCAGGGTTGTTGAGCCTGTCTGGCTTGTATTGACCTTCTAGGTACTTGTGAACAGTTGTAATCTCTGATAATTACACTGGGTTTATTTAGGTGGCTGGTATCAGTTTAACACTTCACATCAGCTTGGACTCTGTGCTACTTGTGCTGGCTGCTCAGTATTTGATAGCCAGGACTGAGGGGTCAAGACAAGAGACCTTCACTAGTCTTAGCTCAGCCCTACTATACATCTGCCTGGAGATGCATTGAGATAGTCAGTGCTGGGCCCAGTGCTGTGTGGCACAGTCGACTTGCTAGAGGGCAGGGATCCATCCAGAGGGACCTGGACAGGCTGCAGAGCTGTGCCCAGGCCAACCTCAGGACATTCAACAAGGCCAAGTGTAAGGTCCTGCACCTGGGTAGGCACAATCCCAAGCACAACTCCAGGCTGGGTGGGGAATGGCTGAGAGCAGCCCTGAGGAACAGGCCCTGGGGGTCTGGGGTGATGAAAAGCTCAAGATGAGGCTGCAGTGTGAGTGCAGCCCAGACAGCAACTGTGTGCTGGGCTGCAGCAAGAGCAGTGTGGGCAGCAGGGCAAGGGAGGGGATTCTGCCCCTTTGCTCTGCTCTCNTGTGTCAGACAGCTCTCAACTCTCTTCTCCTAACATTTCCTCCCTTTGGGTAGGGATCAGCATATCCCTAGCTTCTGTGTTATGCATGTGAGAAATAAACATTTAACTGGCACCCACTGAAAATGTCACTTGCTTAGCCACAGTCTAAAAGTGAATTAATTTCCCAAAGTTAATTAGAAAAGTAATTTGTATGGTGGAATGTAAAAAGAGACACAGCTCTGTAGATGTAGAAGTTTCAGTGCTTTACAAAACCCCACCCAATTCAATAGATATTTTTATGACTAATTAGAGAAAAGTCCTGTTAGGGTTAAAACAATGTAATGTTTATCTTGCTAGGTACTTTTCAGCAGTAGAACCTCTGACAATACTTATGTGAGACCTTATTAAGAGTTGTTTGCATACCGCTTAGCTCCTGCCCCTCTCTGTTACTTTCACTGCCCGAAGTATAGTTTCAGTGACCTTTGGGAAAGTTGGATTGTTTCTGAAAAATAAGCTCATGTGAATTCAGGGAATTTATTGCACTAAAGGAAATGTCCAATACCCAGCAAAGTATGTCTAATAACTTGAAGTTTCCTAATGACATTTAGAGTCACTAAATGTATCCAGAAGGTCACAGGTGCTCACTGTTAACGTTTTGGCACTGAAAGTCTGTGGGTAGGGCTCTGGAGAAAAGGAGTCCCTTGAGCTGTGCACTGCTGAACTGCAGGAAAGGCTCCCAGGAGTCAGCACTGATAACATAAGCAGCATCCATAGGGCCCAGAGCGTTATTCTGTACTAACAGATACCTCTGTTTGAATGTAGGAATGATTAAATGTTGCTGTCTTCATGCTTTAGCAGAATATTTGATACACTCTAAATGGAAGGGTTGGTTTATGAGTTCTCACTCATAAGAGTGAGAACTGTGAGACTGTGAGACCATGCCGTGGTCACAGGTGTGATAGAAGGGAAAAGGACAGGCTGAAGAGAGCCTCAAAGTGGTAAAAGAAAAATCAAGGAGTGCTGACAAAGAGCCTTACAGACCAGATATACATTTTTGTAGCAAGTCATAAGATACCAAACTTTGTGGGAGGAACTGTCTGCAGCAACTAGTTGGAGCAACTGTCCTGGTAGGGCATAACTCCTGCCAGGCTGGTTTAACCCTTGCTGTCCTCCTCCTGTTGCAGGTCTGGGAGTTGTAGTAGATTGAGCAAAACAAAGCCTTGAGGGCTGGGAGCTTAGCACCATGTGTCAGGTGTCTGGTGCTGCCCCTCAAGGTGCCTGCGTGGCCACACAAGGCACGAAGCTTTGAATTCATTGGGCAGAACAATGATGCTAATGCCTATTGGCCAGTTTCCTTTTCAAAATGGTCTATTTAATGGGGTGATTTAGAAGCCTTTCCTGACTGCCTTTTCCCATGACTGCATTGCCTTGACCTCCACACAGCTCATTAACTGGGAATCGCTTGGCCACCTGTTTGTGGCTTACACTGGTGGCTCAGCAGCAACTCAGCTCTTCTCTCCTTCCCCTCTACCTCGAATGTTTTGTATTTTACTGTGGGATCATTATCCTGAGTTTTGGAAGCCTCCTTGTACAGGAAACTTACTCAGGGACCAAGGCATTGTGAGTACATCTGCTGGAGTTAATGCTAAGGCTCCATAATCATAGTTAGAATTTTTCCTGTTTTCACCTTCCTATTTCCCAAGTTCTGATTGTTTAAACTGTTTAATTCTGTGTTCANTGTGAGGACAGGCTGAGAGAGTTGGGGCTCTGCAGCCTGGAGAAGAGAAGGCTTCCAAGAGACCTTAGAGTAGCCTTCCAGTATCTGAAGGGGCCTACAGGAAGGCTGGGGAGGGACTATTGACAAGGTCTTGCAATGCCAGGACAAGGGGCAATGGGTTTGAAGTGGCAGAGGGGAGACTGAAACTGGATGTTAGGAGGAAGTTGTTTGCAGTGAGGGTGGTGAGACACTGGCACAGGTTGCCCAGGGAGGTTGTGGCTGCTCCCTCCCTGGAGGTGTTCAAGGCCAGGTTGGATGAGGCCTTGAGTAACCTGTACTAGTGGGAGGTGTCCCTGCCTATGGCAGGGGGTTGGAACTAGATGATCCTTGAAATCCCTTCCAACCTTACCATTCTATGATTCTATGATTCTACTGTAGATCTCTGCATGTGTTTTGGGGTTCATTTCACAAGTCAAAAGAAAGGGAGAGGCAGCTGGAATGAAAGTCTGTGCTGTGCACTGATCTCACTCGATGGCTTGGGCTCTATGTGAGGGTCCTACCAGTCATTCAAACCCTCTTCCTAGGAGGTGAATAGTGGGGCAAAGTGTCTCTTTCTGCCAGCTCCCAGTTAGCAGTAACAGAGTTTGGAGAGTGGTGAAAGAGACAGCGCGAGGAGAAGCATTATCATTATAGAAAGTAAAAGATGGTGGCAGTTGGGCTTCTCATGGAGACTTGACCTAACATCAGATGAAATCACAGCTGGCAAGATGACACAGCAAAAAAGCCTCTTCTTCCACACCACCTCCCAGAGCTGCAGACAATACCAGCTGCTCACCACCTGCAGTTAGATAAACAGACTGGAGAGATGAGGAGCAGGAGCAGAGTTACAGAGAGGTTGACATTGCAGTTGGAAGTACTGGCACTACACAAAAGCCAGGCACCATGGCATGACTGACTGTATTCAGAAGTGTCTGTCTTCATGGGCTTCTTTAATAAAAAAAAAAACCAACTATGAACAGGGTGCTGCAGAGGGAAAGGAGAAATGAAATTTTAATTACTTAGTAAGAAAAAAAATAGAGAAAATCCTACTGCCCATGATACAGTCAGAGGATGTGCCTGTGGCAACAGCAAAAAGGACTGAGTTGATTCTGCATTTTTGACAGTGCAGTCCATCAACCCAGCAGTGCTAATGGAGGTGGAAGAGAAGCCTTGCTTGTAAAGGCTCATAGAATCATAGAAT
>WBNM01008415.1:0-15385 GCA_013399055.1 Ramphastos sulfuratus
TACCCTTAAACCAGCACAGACTGCAAGGCTGAGATTTAGTGCTGCTGAGAAAGGTATTGTTCAGACTACAAAGTTCTGCAATCATAATAAGGAAAGAGAACAACAATTAGAAAAGAACTAATAATCTCAATGCTTTAAACTAAGTACCTTTTCTATCTCACATCCCTAAACCCACAACTTATAGTCATCAAAACTGCTTAAGTTAAAATAATTTTCTATTGAAAACATAATTAGAATTCAAATGCATAATTGAAGACTGACTAGAAAGCAGTAAATAAAAATTAAAAGAACAAGGGAAACACATGTCCATAAAGGTGATGGGCTTGGCTGCTTACTCCTGCTATGGAAAATAGAATCATACATGAGATCTAACTGGAATAAAATTCAGTCATGGAAATCTCTTCACCTGAATGTCAATAGTAAACTGTTGATGCTTAAAGATATAAATGAAATTATGAGTGATTAGAGAGGAGTAATTTAGACAGAAAAAATAAATATGAGCTTGTTCTGTTGTGCTACTGAAGATCTCAAGCTTTCACTAACATTATCTGGAATGTTAATGTACACGAAAGCATTAAATACCCAAGATCTGGCTAAGTAACAGCAAAGGAAGAATAAAATAACAGCCTACCTGAAAGGTGTAAACATCTAAGAGGAAGAGGAATAAATTACCAGGTAGACGCATGTTACAACAGTGCTCAGAAAGGACACCTTTGGTGTTATACAAAATATAAATCCACAGTGAATAATGCTATACATTGCACAGGTTTCTCAGGGACAAAACTGATTCCAATGTATAGAGCAGCATTCAAGATAGTCTGCAGGACAGAAATCAGGAGTCTCATCCAGTAAGGTATATTTCAGTGCAAGAATTGGCCAGAGCAGTTCAACAAGACCAAACTATCACAGCCATATAGCCTATCTACAGCTCAAATACATAGATAATAGTTTATAAAATGTGACCAGGTTGCTTTCTCAGCTGCATGGAATTTGTGTTTCAACCATCTCATTGTTTTGTTAGATTCAAAGGACTTAAAAAATTCCTAAGAATATTTGCTTCCTTCCCCTGCACTTCTTTTGCTGTACATATGTTAAACAACACTTCGGAGAGAAACCTCAATTGTCAAGAGCTCTTGCAGCCGTGCATCAATCTTTTTAATGGAGTTCACTAGGGTGTTTTCCCTCTCTTCACAATAGTAACTAAGACAGACTCTATAAATTCTGGGAGTTTGGTCCGCAAACAAAAATCTCCTGGACGTGCCCTTGCATTTGTAAACTTGTGAGTTAGTCTGCATTGCTTATTTTTATCAGATTGTGTCAGGTAACAAATCATAGTAAAGCTAAGATCAAGTCATTAATTCTCCTGTAACTCAAATGCAGTAAGATTATTTTACAAGATTCATAAGCTGAAGGGAAATAGGGTTCAAATTTTAAAAGTATGTCATTCAAAGCTTGCATTCTCCAAAATATTTAGATATGCCTGTGACTTCCCTGGGATATTTTTTCCCCAGCAGAAATGACATTATATTTGCTGGCTATTTCCACCTTTGAAATGTTCAGCTTTTCCCTGGAAAGCCTACACAGTAGGTAATATTTTGTCATTCAAACGTTGCTGAATATATAGCAAATTTACACAGACATCTCTGAAGAGGCTAACTCCTGTTCTCCCAACACTGCTTATCTGAAGGTTATAAGTCAAAATGGGAGCAGTAAGAAAGCCTAACCATCCAGAAACCAATATTTCAAAGCAATTTTTGAACCTCACAAGACAATACGAACTAATGATGCAGAACTGGATGCTCCAAGAACTCCTCTTCAGCTAAGGAAACAGTGGCTTTTAGTCACAAATTCTAAGCACTCTGGACCTAATTTACAAGTGGTATGCTGAATGAATTGTCTCATGTGATGAATAATAAACCAAGGATTTGTCTAGAGGATAAATTGTGGATTAGTGTCTGGGACTCCAGCAGAATAAAGTTCTGCATTTGCTGCCCTTCTGTGAACTGCCTCCTCTTGAAGGGTCCACTGTGGTAAGAGGTTAGAAGCAGATGAGGCCATAGATGTCAAGCAGTTTGGTAAAAATTCTGGTAATATTCTCTTGTAGAGCTCCTTTCTTGTCAAACATTTTCCTAATAAATTACTCATTGAGGAATAAACTCCAAATGACCCCTTCTTCATTTCTTAGATTTGTTATAAAACTAGAAATCAAATCATGACAAGCTTATCCAGCCAAACAAATAAACATCTACTTGCCTAAGTTAGTTAAACACATTAAGAGTAGTCAAAACACAATGAAGAATAACCCCCTCTCATCTGAGTTTATTCTTAATTAAACACAACAGGCCAACCATGCAACACACAGCAGGAATCTTCAGAGGTTACAGAAAGCTTCAGATTAGATAACTGCATATCCCTCAGAAATCCACCAGGAATTTTACCTAGCTACAGAAACATTTTGCTTTATGTTTCCACACACAGAGTTTCTTTAGATGGTCAATCAGAACAAGAAAATTCTGCTCACAGTTTTCTTACACTCAGACTCTTCAAAACCTTTTTCCTCAAAGTGGAAAGAGTTATTTCTGAGTGAGGAAGTGAGACTGAAAGAGTGATTTAAAAGCTCTGAGGTAATATATATCCAAAGGCTGTGATGTTTGCCCTCTCTCAAACTCAAATCACTTCCTGCTTCCTACTGACAAATGTATTTGCCAAGCAGAGGGACCTGTGGTATTTAATGGAGCACTTAAGAATGGTCTTTTGAGGACTGCATTATAGAGTTCATGTGTCCCAAACTCCAGAGGTTTCAGGGCCTGCCAAACAGACATACCAGGCAGCAACCTTTCCAAGGCTGATAAGAGGAGGTTCGTTATGTGTTAGTTGTGTGTAGCTAGGACAGCGTATTTATTTGCTCTGTCCTCAGAGACACAGTTACTATAACACTGAGAGCAGGCTAACAAAGTAGCCCATTCAACTGGATTTTCTAAACTTGCTAATTGCTAATGCAATAATTCAATATGTTATTACCATGGGAAATGGCAGAATTCAGTTGTGACAGAACTCCCTCAAGTCTCTTGAAACCTATTGGAGAATATACACATCAAACATCCTAATAATGAACTCATGAAATGTGAGCTTATCTACTGGGCCAGTTTTCTCATTTTTACTTCCCTGACCTGGGCTCAGAAGAAAATAAAGTAGGCAAGGGAAAACTTCTGCTGCTAGAGTACATGTTATATTAACAACTTCATCGCTGTAACCTCTGCGATGCTACAAGGTGGGGTAATGACCCTGCTTTCTTTCAGACATGCCAGAAAGTCTCACAATTCAAGATTTCAGAGTTGCAGAAAGGGGTAACTATTGCTAGACTTTACAGTGCAGACAATTACAGAGGAATAAGAGGGTTTCAGCATCCTTCCTTATCACTATCTGCACAAAGACCAGAGCTGACTTAAGCCTTTAGAATTTGGAAAAGTTACCTTACCTCTGCAGGTCCATACAACTTGTATATTCAAAGTTCACTCAGATCTACTTGTAAGTTATTTGCATACACCGGGGGGGGGGGGGGGGAATAAATAATTTATGCATGGTACAGTCACATTCCCCTTATTTCAGTCTCTTTCTCTGGTTAGATGGAAATGCAACCGGAAAGCTGAGAACATTTAGCAAGTTCTGATATTTCAATGAAAAGAATTTTCAGAGTAGACTTTGAGCAACCTTAACCACAACTCACCTGATCAAGTCTTGTGACTAAAGCTTTGCACAAAGGCGTGGATGGAGATAAAGCATGTAACATTCATTTCACCACCCAATTAAAAGTAGTTTCTAGACGGTTCTATCATTAGTCCAATTTCAAATGCAAATCTCTGTGATCAACAAATCAGAATAATTTATATTTCAAGGGCTGTCTTTTCAAGTCCTGCCAGTCTGAGATCAGTCAGCACAACACTGAAGGCATTGAAAGTGCCACAGATTTGGAGAGGCAACGAATGACAATTTAATGGTAATTGAAGACCAAATATAGTGATCTAGCAAATAATCTCTACATGTTTATTTAAAATTAAAAAAAAAAAAAAAAAAAAAAGAAANAAAATAAAAAAAAAAAAAAAAAAAAAAGGAAAAAGAGAGAGACAGACGATGGACACAAATACCTTCATTTTGCTGATGAAAATACAGAAATCTGTGTGACCTCCTGACTACTTTATACAGTCCTCTCTTCTGTGGGCTCCTCAGGAATAATTCCTGCCCAAAGGTTACACAGTAGAATACAAATTCCCTGCTCTGGGCTGATTTCTGCTGGGCACAGGTTACCTAAAAGCAGATGTTGCAATACCTGCACCTGCACCGTGAAATGTGCTGTTTTATTTATTACAAATTCACTTATCCCAGTATGTGCTACCTAGGGCAGGTAGGAGTACACAAATCCTGTACACAGCCCTCTTTTCTAGAGACAGGCATAACCTACTTTCTCTCATTACTTCATACATTTGAACGTAAATAACTTCAGTCAGAAAATCTCTCTGAGAGCTCATTGCTTGGCTCAGTTTCATTAGCCAGGCAGGCTTGCTAAAGAATAAGTTTTAACAGGCTACCATCTGCAACCTTCCCATAATAGTCTCTTTCCCAGAATGTGTGATAAATGACAACTTTATTAAATTCATATAGGAGTAAGCTGCATGCAACAGTATTTCAGAATGACACATGCTGGAATTCAAATTATGACGTTCCTTTCTAGAAAGCAAATGACCACAACTTGAAGGAGGAAAGTAATTCTGACAATTCTGATGTATTATGATATATTTCAACCTACATTTAAGCCCTTAAATTAAAGCCAAATTAATTTTGTAGGATCAGGGGAAATCAGGAGGAGGAGATGAAGAAAAAAGAAAAAATCTCAAAATTTCCATACAGTTGGAATTTCTCTAACAAATCTTGCTCAGTGCATCAAGAAACTAAGAGCTCAATGTTTCAATTCTCTTAGTAGTTGTGCAGGAAGAGCGGAATTGTCCAGTAATCTGCAGAATGGTTTGGGTTGGAAGGGACCTTTAAAGATCCTCTAGTTCCAACATCCTTGTATTAAGCTGGGAAATATGTAACTAGACCAGGTTTGCTCAAAGCTCCAGCCAGCCTGATCTTGAACATTTCCAATGATGGCACCCACAACTTCTCTGGGCAACCTGTGCCAGTGCCTCACCACTCCCATTGCAAAGAAGCAGCATGTCAACTCATTGCACTATATCGGAAGGAATTCAGACTGACTTAAAACACTATTCCTTGGATATGTGCAGAGGCTTCTTATCACCTATAAATCAAAACAATATTTTTGGATTTTCTTGAAGGCAGACTAGCTAAGAAAATTATATTTGTACAATGTATGGGAAGAAAAACTAAAGAGGGAAATAAAACAGCAATATGACATGTTGCTAATTTAGTACACATTTTGGGCTGGTAAGATGCTGCATATATGCAGCTCCACTTTCCTTGACAATAACACACCAAGGTGTACAACAAGAAGCATTCACTGAAGGGAATATGTTCATAAGATTATGATACCTGCTTCAGAACTAATCTCTGAAAAAGATGCCACATAGATACTAGAGCGATTCAACAGTCGCAGAAAATATTTGAGATTGTGGATGTCTGATTGGCAAGGAAGGTATGGGTATGTGAAAAGAAGATATGAGAAAAGAGGATATGGCTATAAGAAAGAAAGGCACCAGGAAGGGTTGTTCTGGTTTGTTTTTGAAACTCTTCTAAAATGTGAGACCCTGGAACGGGTTGCCCAGGGAGGTGGTTGAGGCCTCATCCCTGGAGGTGTTTAAGGCCAGGCTGGATGAGGCTTGAGCCAGCCTGATCTAGAGTAGGGTGTCCCTGCCCATGGCAGGGAGGCTGAAACTAGATAATCCTTGTGGTCCCTTCCAACTCTGACTGATTCTATGATACTATGATTCTAAATAATCAAAGAAATCTCACATAGCAGGTTATATGTGGATGGAAACAGTAAAAGTCAAAGAGGTCTACCTGAAAAGAAGCAAAGTTATTCAACTCAGTGCACGGGAAGCAGTGATTGACAAAATGTAATTTCAACCACTTTTTGAGACTAAGCAGAGCTTGAGGCCACACTTCCCACTTTGTACGTAAATGGACTTGGTGTAAGAGAGTTACACCTTGCTGTCTTTTGGTCCTGAAATGAGAGAGCCAGTTCTTTTTTGTTGGTGGTCTTTTTTTTCCTCCTCCTCAAGCTAAAAGTCACAGTTTAATTTTTTATATATATAAAAATATTTAAGTGCTAAAAGCTTTCATACAAGTTCTGTTGTTTTCACTCCAGAATCAGAGGCAAAAGTCCCATTCCAATCAGAATTTGCCTGTCCATTAAACATTTCACAAGCCCAAGTTATTGTTAGTACCCAGGAGTTATTCTATATTTTCAGGACTTCAAGTCCTATGATAAAATGTGAATGTGACTTGCAAATCCATTACACTCTAGGCTTCTTACTAGATAATGATGTTAGAGATATTAACTTAGCAGCTTGGAATCCTATTTTATAACAACTCGTTCTTTGAAATTATACCTAAGTTTCTGTATGCTTTTCTTTTCCAGATTATAGACAACAGCTTCCCTTAGAGCTTTACAAATTATTTCCTTAATAGCTCTATTTCCTTCCTTCACAGATACTAATTAATTTTGCCCTGGCTTGCAAGCATAGTGATTTCATTGCAGAAACATCAACAAGTCAATAATCAAGCATTTTGAATCTACTATGCCAGGTGCTGTGGATGAATAACATGATGAAAACAGTTTTTCAGAAGGGAAAAAGAAAGGTCAATATAGCTCTTCACACTGACATTCATTTGCTCATCCCGTTTAACTACATAGATCTCAAAGTGCACCAGGGAGACGAGATAAAAGTAGGATTTATAATTGTGACACTTGGAGTTAAAGCCACAGTCTATACTAAGCCAAAAGGAACTCTCAAGCTAAATTAAAGACCTGGCACAGAGGTAAACAAACTGTATGAAACAACATAAAACCTGCAGCAGGCCAGAACTGTGCCTGACCAAACAAACGAGCTGCCCTGGGAAAATACCTATTTTCTAACATGAACTGGACAGTATATCAACAGAGTTGGAGAAAACTTTTTCTCTTGGAAGCTCTTCCCCAACATATGCACTTCAGACTACACTAAATTGAGTGGGAGTGTTGATCTGCTTGGAGGCAGGATGGCACTGCAGACAGATCTGGACAGGTTAGATCGATGGGCTGAGGCCAATGGGATGAGATTCAGCAAAACCAAGTTCTGGGTTCTGCATATTGCTCACAACAATCCCAGCAACACTGAAGGCCTGGAGAAAAGTGGCTGAAAAGCAGCCTGGTGAAAAGGGAACTAGGGGTGCTAGTGGACGGCTGACTGAACATGAGCCAGCAGCATGCCCAGGTGGCCAAGAGTGCAAACAGTTATCCTGGCTCGTATCAAGAACGGTGTGTCCAGCAGGAGCAGGGAAGTGGCTGTACCCCTCTTCTCAGCCCTGGTGAGGCCACAGCTTGAGTACTGTGTTCATTTCTGGGTGCCACAGTGTAGGAAAAACTTTGAGATCCTGAAGCATATTCCAAGAAGAGCAACAAGGCTGGTGAGAGGTTTCAGGGGCACGTTGTACGAGGAGTGGCTGAGGCAGATGAGGTTGTTTAGTCTGCAGAAGAGAAGGCTAAGGGGAGATCTTGTTGCTCTTTACAACTACCTGAAAGGAGACTGGAGTGAGGCTGATATTGGTCTCTTCTCTCAAGTAAATAGCAACAGAATGCAAGAAAATGGGCTTAAGCTGTGCCAGGGGAAGTTTAGATTTGATATTAGGAAAAATCTCTTTACTGAAAGAGTAGTGAGGTGTTGGAACAGGCTGCCCAGGGAGGTGATGGAGTCACCATCCCTGGAGGTGTTCAAGAAGCATGCAGGTGTGGTGCTTCAGGATATGGTTCAGTGATCATGGTAGATGGGTTATGGTTGGACTTGATCTTAAAGGTCTTTTCCAACATTAATAATTCTATGATTCTGTGATTTACCATTCTAAGCATGAGCTAAGAATTCCCCCTGTGAACTTACTTTGCATAAATAAGGCAGACCTTACACTTAGTTCAAGAGTATCGTAACATTGAGCTTAAATTTTCTATTCAAAATCAGCCAGAACAGGCATTTGAAAACTGATACAACTAATATGACTTTACTAATCATCTTATTGTTTAATGGGGAAAAGGTGTCTTGTCAGGGGTACACATCTGAAGAGATTTGCTGTCCAAACTCTCAGAATTGAGGCATCAAATTACTCTTAGGTACAAACTATTCAAGCTAAGCAGGAATCAAACTTAAAACCTTTTAAGCAGTAGTCAGACACTTTACTCATTGCATGGCTAGCAGAAGCATCTATCTCGTTGTTTCTGGTTAACAAATCTTTTCTGCTCTCATGATGTTTCTTCTTGAGAAACTAGTCTTATGTTTTTTTCTGTTTTTCTCAATTATTTTATAAAGACAAACTAAAAATCTTGTTCTGAATTTTTAATACTGCTGTCTAGTAATGGAGTGCAGGGCTCACAGCTCCAAGGGATGAATCTTTCTCACATTTCAAGCCATTTCATGCCACACAAATAGCATAGCTTTCATAAGTGCAGATAGAAAAAAAAATAGGAAGTTGTTAAGCTAGCACTCAGCTACAATTCAATTTATGTTCACTAACTCTCATTAAACAGGCATAAAAATCTCAGCTAAGCTTTTAAAATGAGTTAATCTATTAACTAATGATGTTATAGATTGATCTTACAGAGAAAACTAAAGTTTTATTGCCAACCAAGTCTCCTGGAAGGTTAAGAGATCATATACACACTCTGTTCCTCTTCAGACAGCAGAGCACAATTTAATGAAGGGCATGTACAGTTCATGCTAGTCAATAGGTATCCAACTAGTTTCAGCTCTGCTTGCTGCTCAATACTGTGCACTTCACTGAGCAATACTCAGCAGCAATTAAGGCTGAAGCAGCAGTCACTGACACAGATATTTGAGCTGCTATGCAATCAATTGTCAGATGACACTGATGCAATGAACCAAAAGCACAGAGACATGTGAGCAAAGCTACTGTCTAGCAGTCAGCAGGGGAGAAGATGACAGAACTTGCATGTCTAAGGTAAATCACATCAAAGTACCAGGACTGAATATCATTGACCAGATCGACAAGTCACCCAGCTCACCTGCCGATTAGCTGGAGTTCCAGTTTCCCTTCCTCTTGAGACTAAGAGCTAATTCTGTCTCTTCACAGCAAAAATGCCCCTTAATGTATAGATATTCAATTACACACAGCATATCCTGAGAAAAGACTTGTCTCCTTGCATGACTCCGTCACAGCAAAGAGGCTGAAGGAAAGGTCTTCTGATGCTTTACAGGCATCTTAAACTGTAGCCTCTAAATGGGTTTAATTGGGTAATTTGGTAGATTACTGACACAAGCAGGCCACACCACTCTCATACTGATAGCCATGTCAACAAAACGGATCCCTGAGACTGTCCAAGATCTGCAAAGGTCTCAGATCTAGCAATATCTGACTGATAAGAGATAGTTCTGTCAGAGGGCAGCTGATAAACAAGGACAGGGAGAATGAACTTTAGCAGAGCACACCTCCCCCTTTTAAAAACTGGTTTCACGGAAGAAAAAAAAAAAATTACTTCTATGGAGTAAATATCCATTTCTGCAGGAAATTTCACAGAACTGGCTTTCAAAACTGATTTTAGAGCCTATACACATGGTTCTGTTACAGATGAACTGAACTACATTGTCACAAATAGTTACATAGAAATGACAACTTCAAGACTTCCATGCACCATAGATTTTGGTAACATGCCATACAGGCACACATTTTTCCCTCCTTTTTTATTTTTTTTAAACTAGACTTGGCCATCTCAACGAATACCCTCAGCCTTGCCTTTAGGAGCAGTACCACCTACGAGTTACCTCCATTTACTTTATGTACTGCATTTTTTTATGACCACAGGTTATCTGCTATAACAGCCAGTATGCTAGAACTTTTAATTTTTATTTTTTTTTTAATAGCAAATAGAGAAGGACTCACTTCTGCTAGATTTTTTTTTTTTTTTTCTTGAATAGAAGTCCCCCTTTGATGGACTTTCTCCTTGAATTCAAGTTTGGGTAATTCATTATAGATTAAGTCACCCAAATTCTACTTTAACTTATGTACAGCAATATGAATGTACATTTTGCACACATTGAATTAATCTCTTTAATTTTATTTCTATTTTATCTGTCTCACAGTTTATGTAGGTTATAAATAATTCCAAATCCCTGAAAATAAAATAGAAACATAACAAAAAGCCTATTTCCAAACGTTGTCAGAACCCAACTGCATCTTCTTTCAGAGCATTATCTTCAGTGTGCGAGTTAATATTGCATGAACTCCTTTGCAGTTTCTAAGCTGATCTCCCTTTATCACTCATCCTGGTTATACTTCATCTTAGTAGCAAAAATAAGGTCTGAGATAATTAAAGCAAAATCCAAGAATACTTCAGTGACAATGCAACAATGACGAAGTTCGACTACCCCGATGAAGAATTGCAGGATGTCAGATGGGATGATCCTCTCTTGTATTCAACACCTACAATTCTCTCCAGAAATCAGATACTCAAAACTAGTCATGAATAGAACTATAACAAAATACAAGCAACAAACAACACTTAATAGTGTCATGTGCGTAAGGATATGTTTGAAGTATATACTTAGGAAGCATTTTTCCATTAAAATAGTAAGAAAGAAATGATACAAAATGGTAGCTGCATTAACTACAAACCAAGTACTGGAGGTGGGTCATAGCATTGAAGAAAAATCAATGGATTCACCACAAAAAAACCTCCCTCACTTGGGATTATGTACAAAGTAACTTGAAACTTGTTTAAGTAAACTATGTACTATAAGCTTGTATGTTTAAGAAACTCTAATTTTAGATAAAGGCAACTATTTGTAAGAGCCTGACATGCAAAAGTAATTAATTTGTCATCACGGTTCAAACCATATTTATGGTGATTCTGGGGTTTGCATTAATCCACTCAGACTAAAGAAATACAGTTGTAAGTCACTCTTCCATGAATGACTTGCTTTTGATAAGATAATGAGCTTGTGGGATCTGGATGATCTCTTAATATTTTCTTAAAGAGTGAGTCTATGAAAAGACATCAAAACATCACAGAAGACAATACTATTCTGGCTTTCCAAACACCACAACTTTTTTATTTCACCCTTTCTGCATTCTTTAAATCCATAGATTTTTCTAACCTGATGCTTTTTCTCTGGCTTATACTACCTACAGACTGTACACAATACCTTTGAGTCAAATTCAGGATACAGCACTATAAATGTTTAAGGATGTTTAAACTTTTCAATTAATTTGCTTCAGGTATTCTGCTATTATTTCACAACAAGTTGTGAAATGATATTGTGAAAATAGCTGTAGCTGGTCAGAATACAAAAACGCTTATAAATCTGGAAATGGTTAATTTCATTTTGGGGGAAGAAAAGAGAGAGAAAAAGATTTTTTTTTTTTTAAAATTTTTTTTAAGAGGGGAAAGGAGAAATAAAATGCTCAGGGAAAAATAAATCTTCAAACTAAACTTCCTCAGAATTGGGATGTAACTCTTTTAATACTGATAAAATTCTAGAAAATAGGAAGCAAATCAGACACCTGTTTTAGTACTAAGAATGATAATCACATACTCTAAACCACCTAAGACTAATAGGAGTTAACGATGACCACAGCTGTCTTATCTGACCAGCATTGTAACAGTTTGTGAAATGTTTTTCAAACTTCTTAGGCATCAGTTTTTATTTATAAGATTTTGGTGGGATCCTTCAGCTGTTAACCACCTCTGACACTTAATTACATATCCTACTGACAGTAAACTTGATAAGGTTTCAATGTTTATCTGCAAAATCCTGAGATATTTTTCATCTAGGAGGATGAAAGTAATTTTCATTCTCCAGACTGATATACTAACATACCTGCCAACAAATACTGTCACAAAAGGCACACCTGGCTTTAATACTTAAATCATGCCATCCTTTACCTATCATGTACTAGATTAAACTCAAAGCCTCATCACAGTAGTGATCATTAAGTTCAAACTAGCTAAAAAATTTCCACTGTCTCCTGCCTTACATCTCCCAAGATAGCTGCTTTCTTTGGGTAGAATGAACCTCTGAAAGGATGGGGTAAGGCATAACAGAGTCATCCAATCAGTTATTGCAGACAACCACATCAAATAACTCTGAGTGTAATAAAATCTATCCTAACACCAAATGTGCTCATGTCCCCTCTGCTCCTGTGGATGGCTGTTCTGGAATCTCAATCTATTCATAGTTCTTCTTAATTTCCACCATAAATTTATTCAGGGGCACCTTGTACTCATTTTTTGTTATACCAGCATTGTTCATCATCTTAAATAGCTCTTCTACCTCCACAGTGTTTATCTCTGAAGTTTTTATGGAAAACAATAAGATCTTTTCTCTGCCTGCTTTTTGTTTTGGCAAATGGCAAATTTAAACATGAAGATACTGATCCCTATACTGCTCTTTTCTGCTGCTGTTCTGTTAGAGGGGAAAAGAAAGTAAAGTTCTTTTCAACAGCTGCCAGCAACTATAGGACTTGAGAACAAACTTGACTCCTCTAAGGGCAGAATGAAAAATACATTTCTTTACCACATACTGTAAGGGTATATGTGCACACACAAAAATTGTAATGCAGCCTTTAAGAACAAGATCATTTACCTGGTTGGCTTTGATGTTTTCAAGCTAGGGCAGCAATGATCACATCTCTGTTGTGCTCTAAGCTAGGCTGTGCTTTCAGAAGGCACCACAAAATCACAGAGAAAGTAATTAGGATGGATATTGCCACTAGTCGTTCAGATCACTTAATCACATTTTTCTGCTTTGAGCTAAGAATGATTTATCATAATTTCCTTGACAAACTAAATGTAATACATAGTGTTTCTCATTTTAAGAAGCAGGCTTTTTCTTCAAGTATTTATCTTTGTTTGAAATGTTCCTATTAATACTGAGTCTACAGATGAATCAACTTATATTGATGGGGATAAAATATGATTCAAAACTGAAGCTACTGTCATTTTGAATCTTTAGAGAAATGTTTTATCCTGAAATACTAAGACTTTCAACATTCCATTCCTGCAGTCATTTTCCAAACTGGCATGTAGTGTTTTCATTTCACTACAACCTAAACAAAAAATGATTTTGCATTTTTGCAAATGTATTTTTTAAAAATAATTTCTAATAGATTAAGTCTGGATATATAATTAATTAAAGCTTGACTCCAGGTGGTGTCTTTCTGTAATGGAGAAATTACTCCAATCTTTCTGAAGCATTATGTTGCTGAGTAATTATTACAGACACATGAGAGTATTTTAAATTAGTTCTGTTTGTATGTGAAAATCAGTATTTGTATATGCCCCTTTTGCTTTCCCAGTCAATATAGTCATGCCATTTTTCTTTCCAAATGCATCCTCCACATAAAAAGAAATGCAGTTGACTTTGTTACTCAGCCCATAGTTCCATGGTATGTTAAGTGCCTTGTTCACTGGGATGATTACCTTGTCTTCATGTTAAACATTTCAGCAGTTCTAGGTCTCAGAGTATACGTCAATGTTTACAATAAATGTCCTTTTCCACAATAATTAGTAATATTTTCTTGGGGCTGTAATGCTTCTGAGCTTGTTATGTACCAAGAAAACAGCTCTGCTTCTTGTTCCTTATACAAAGGACATCCTACTGCTTTTGCTCATCAGTCTCCCTAAAAAAAGGCATTGCCTAGATGAGCAGCTCTCATCGCACCATTTGCTACAGTAGTCTCCAGTCCTTACAACAGCAGTTGCCAGCCCCGAGCTTCCCCACAATGGCATCAGGCACTGCTGCTCCTGTACTGGTTGTCCACACCACTGTGCTGAATTCACATCTGTGAGCAGCACACATTTTTATTCAGTTTTCTCCAATCCATCACAATCATTCAGTGGCAGAAAGATTTAGTCCTAAAATAGACATGAGAATTATTTGGAAAGCTCCAAAGTTAGGCTCATGGGTATTAAAAAAAAAAAAAAAAAAAANAAAAAAAAAAAAAAAAAAAAGAGTCTTATAGAATATAAGGAAAATCATTCTCATCTCATCTGACAACAAAGCTCATTTGCTGCCTTCAACTAGACCTCAGCCAGAGCCTCAGTATCAACCTAGTATCTGAAGGAGTTGCAGGATTCTTGTGACCTTCTAAATTATGCCCAGTCATTTGTATTTTTTTACAACATTTTACACAAGTAATTTCTCCCACACAGGTCAGATTTTCAGGAAAACCATGAACTATACAAGACCCATTTGTCTGTGTAATATTGTTTTTATTTGGCTTGTACATCCTGGTACCAAACACCTCTTATTTAATACCAATTGCTCCTATAATTTCTTACACTTCTCATCTCCCTCATAGTATTTCTCAAACAGCATAGCAGAGCAACTACTTTTAGTACTCTTGGCACGGCTCCCAGCTTTTCCTATGGAATGCCTGTGATAGGATGCTATAGCAAAACCCCCAATATAAATCTGGAAAGGAGAAACCAAAGATTCAGCTTTGTAGATTCCATCTAAATTAATTCCACATTTAACCTTCTGTCCAGAGAAATTGAGAGATGGGTTACTGCCTAACAGTTTAAACATGCATGGGAATTCTTTTTGGGAAAGAGAGAGAGTTTTCAGAGGATCAAGTCACGATCTAAGCTCAAGGATGAACAAAAGATTTTGAATGGAATTGCAGCCAAAAGAACTGCTTTGGGGATGACTTTGAGATCCAGTATCTCTATTTGCCATACTGACTGAAAGATGCTACTGTAAAATCAAAGAGATAAAAAGATAAAATAAGCAATTATATGTATAGCCTTTCCCTTTTTTTATTCCACATACAATTACCAAAATATAACATACTCAAAAAATATAAATGAGACACACACAAAACCTTCAAGTATATATTCAAAGAGCAAAGGACTATACAAGTCGTGTGTGAAATTTATGCTAGAATTCATGTTGACCTTTACATTTAGAATTATTATCTCTCATAATATTTATTTTGTACATTTTTATGTTTTTGAGATTTTTCAACAGTAACCAAAGATATGTTGGGACTATTACAGGCCTAATAATATCAAGGTAGGAATAATGTCGTGGTAGGCCTAAACAGGCCTCTTGGGCTTGTACATGTCCTGGCTTGTGCAGACATGTTTTTCTGCTTCTGTTATGGGGAGAGAGCAACCGCGGAAAAGGGACAAAGGACCTGGCGCCACTAAGTCTGGGGTCCGGGG
>WBNM01008415.1:15446-26066 GCA_013399055.1 Ramphastos sulfuratus
CGAGTTCTGATTATTTAATATTAATAAATTATATATTAATATTTTTATAATATCATCTCGCAGTACCTAATTACCCCTCCCCGACAAATAATATTTAGAATATTAAGATTTAGAAATAATATTAAACTTATACAAGCTAGCATAAGAGAGGATGCTTAGGTCAATGATAAACATATCACAACTTACTGGATCTGACTGAAAGGTCATGAAATTATTCTGTGGAAATATTTATCTTATAAACAAGCTTTCAAACAGTGTGTTATGTACTAAGACTCCTTCTAAGACCATTCAATGCTACTAGTCAGAAGAACAGTTGTTGCTGGCTTGGCCAGTTTTTGCCCCTGCTTTTACTAGTTTACATAAAGATTTTTTTTGTTTTCCATCAGGTTTATTTCTGTCTGTTTAGTTACATATGACATACATTTAATTTGAATTTTTTTATTAAAAAAATGTGTTGTTACAGTTACTTCAATGTGAAGAACCATCAGAACCATCAGAACATTTAAAAAGAAGATTAATTACTACAGGTAAGGCATCCCATAAAACCACATCATATCATACCAATATTAATTCCAGAGGCTATTCAAAGACTTATTCGTAGTAATTTCAAAGGCCACAAAAACAATGCATTAATAGCAAATATCTCCCTTTCCAGAATGATCTATCTTTTCCCTACTCAGCATGATTACAAACACATGAAAGTTTTCATAATATGTTTTGCAATTGTAGATATCTTCTTTTAATTAACTCACCAATAGTTGATATTATCTTTGCACAGTAATGGACTGCTCTAGCTCTCTTTGATAAACTGCATTTATCCTAATTAAGGAGTGAAACTCCAGATAAGAAAGGTGATTTCGGGTATCAGACAATTGTTTATAAAGTATTCATGAATTAAGACAAATGCTTGATGTAAACAGTGTACAAAGAATGGTGCTATGCACCAACATTTGTTTGTATTACATTTTTTTTTTATTTTATTGTATTTCAATTTTAGGACTGTTTTGATAATAGTTTCATGTATAATTTAGGTCTGACCTCAGTTTTGCCTCAGAAGCATAAAGCATGTTACATAAAGGAAAGGAGAGCAGTTTCTAAAATAATCTTGCACGGCTGTATTGATGAAGTGATCTAACTTTCTAATTGATTCAGTAGCCCATTACACACTTTATATCTTTTGAGATTGATTAAGTGATAACTACATTTGATGTAGGTCTCATGCCACATAACGAACAGTTCATCACACCAAAAAATGATGAGGCTGCAGGCTGGACAATCGATTGATCCATGCAACATGCATCTCATATTCTACAAATATTGCTAATATCATATTCCAGTGGAAAACTGCACTACTTGAGCTGTTATTCTTTAACCTCTTCTTTCACTGTTTGTACATAAAGATACTCAGATGTTTAGTCATGCTGAACGACTTCTCTGACACTTTCCAACTCTCATTCAGAAACGGCAGCTGAGCAGGTCACTGAATGCTCAGGCAGCTGCACCTGGATCTCTCATTTGAAATACAAGCTGAAATATCAGTCATCTTTACACTAATTTTTGTGGACTTTGGATTATGGCTTTGCAATTTTTGCTGTCAAAGAAAGTAAATAAAGTAACAAGCAAGTAAGCAAGCAAACAAAAAACAATCTGGATTTTTTAGCTATTTCTCTTATATTTGAATTGGCAAATAGTGCTGCTTCAGTCAACAATGGGTAGAGTCAGGAACAACACCTTGTCTCCTGACTACTGAAATGGTACCCAAAAAAAAAAAAAGCCACAAAAGGCAGATATACCATAGCCTCCAGTAGCTTGCTTTGCTATTTCTCTATTGATAAAGTACTAAAAAATAAAGTTCAGCACACTAGAGCTCTTTCCCCTCCCTCAGAGGTTACTCTAAGATGGTGCAGTTGTAAAATGGGAGTAATAAACAGAGAACTGTTAAATTGATTGTTTAATACTTTTATCTTCCTTTCTTACTGGCAACGAATTTGACCATAACCACAAATCCAGGCATTGGTTCTGATTCCATAAGACTGCAGTATTTCAGGATCTTAGGTAACTCAAGAAAAAGAAGGGAGGGAGCATGACAAATAGGTGATTGTAGAGAGCTATAAGACACAATGGGGGGCTTCACATCGGATAATTAACCCTTGCCTGTGATACTGCATGTATCTGTTTTATACACCCAACACATCTGAAGTATTGTTTGCATAGGATTATTTGTATTGTCAGTGTCTCAAAGCTTCCATTTCCTTTTAAACATTAAAATTAATGGAATGGGGCTAATAAACACTAGCTGAGAACTGGATCCAAGATCTTTTTGAGTGGCTATTTTTCCTCAAAAAAAAAAAACAAACAAAAAACAAAACAAACAGTTTATCAAGAAACTACTTTTTATAAGGATCTTGCTGATTCTCAAAGCACTGATGTGCAGCTTTGCTGCAGATAAGGTATTATTATTTTGCCATTTAAAATGTGAGCTACTGGTCTAAATCCACTAATGCCAGTCAGCAACAATACCTGCTCTCAACGTAGGTTTTTACTTGAAGAAAACAGGTTTTTGAAGGTTAAAGTACACTGGTGCTGAATATTGGGAAGAGACTGCACTCCTTATAGGCTCAAGAAGGACTGTTAGGGAACAAAGAGAAAAAGACAAAAGTAATGGTTGAGCTAGAGGAATTGAAATTATTTCTTCTTATATCCTGGCCCTTTTTATAAAGTAGTGAGTCTGCTTCCTTTTTTTGGAATATTTCTGGTGGTCAGTGTTTATAATATATTCAGACAACTAAGCAGAAGAGGTTTGATTTTGATCAACTAATTTTGACTTAGGTATAAATCCCAACCAGACTACAAAATACTTCCACAAATACCCACGGTCTGTGTAAACCAGGTCAAATACAATAACCCATCTAACAGTCTTGAGCACTGAATTACTAATTTTGGATTTAAGGTTTAAGAATATTAGGTATTTTTGTGGGCTGAAGGAACTCATTTAAATGTGTTTAAGTTTCCCAAACTAATGAATTAAGCTGATCTTTACTCGATGCAACTCTTTGCTGGAAGGCCGGTGCCCCCAGTTTAAACACAACTCTGCAGTTTTCTTCCCTACCTGTTCTCTGACATCAGTCATGGTTTGTTGACTTTATAACCTCACTATCATTACCCTAAAGAGGGTCAATTTTTAGAGGCAATTTCATATGGAATATGCTATCCCAAAAATCTCTGCCCATTTAATTTTGATCACAAAGATGGACAACATTAAAATTTCATAGTCAGTCCAAATTGGTACTTTCCAAACTTTCATATCTTGCCATTGTAATCTGAATATATTCATACATGTATAATAGATATACATTTTTAGCTGTATAAATATACATATGATGTTATACACAATTCCTATATAGAATCATAGAATGGTAAGGTTGGAAGGAGACCTCAAGGATCATCTAGTTCCAACCCCCTGCCATAGGCAGGGACACCTCCCACTAGCACAGGTTACTCAAGGCCTCGTCCACCCTGGCCTTGAACACCTCCAGGGAGGGAGCAGCCACAACCTCCCTGGGCAACCTGTGCCAGTGCCTCACCCCCCTCACTGTAAAGAACTTCCTCCTAACATCCAGTCTAAATCTTTCCTCTGCCAGTTTAAACTCATATCAGACACCTGTGTCCTCTATTCCAACTAAAGACCGTGTTTTTCTCCGAATTTACGTGTTCTAGGTCTGTTTGTCCCTCTAGCACTGCCTTTTCCTGTAACCTTTGCAACACAACCCTAGATAATTTTGCTTCTCCTCCCTTGTAGTAACATTTCTGATCTCTGTTTTAAGTCTCCCATATCTGTAGATGAAAAGCACCAAGAGCTAAATATCAATTACTGTTGGTATGCAAAAGCTCCAGCTCTAAGTTTGGAATTGAGATGGAAAAATTTGCAGGATAAGGCATTTTTCATTACTGCAGTCTTTGCTTGAACATATATAACAAATGTGCTTGACAATCCAAGTATGAAATTGCTACAGGCGAAGGGCATAAACAAATTGGCAAATCTGGAGCCTTAGGGAAGTAACCAAGATGAAGTTGCCTATCTGAAACTGCTGTTCTGTCACTGTCTAAATATACACTTTCTTCAAGTGCTGCAGGGTGTGAAGTGGAAGTTGTAACTTGTTGAGGCTATGCTGACTGAATGCTTTGAACAAGACTTCATTTGTGATGGCAGAGCAGAACATCAGTGCACTCCAATAATACATATATTCAGCTGAAATTCTCTTAGCTTTTAGGAGATATTTGTGAGCCTTTTTATCACAGATCTATAGAGAGTATCCTATCAAATTCTGTTCTAACTAGTATAAAAGCAGCTATTTGTACAGACCAGCACATTGAACTATAAATTGTATACTTCTGCACAGTCCAGAAGAGATACTTTATGGGCATTTCCTGCCTTATTATCATAGAATCATAGAATGGCAAGGTTGGAAGGAGACCTCAAGGATCATCTAGTTCCAACACCCTACCATAGACAGGGACACCTCCCACTAGTACAGGTCACTCAAGGCCTCGTCCAACCTGGCCTCGAACACCTCCAGGGAGGGAGCAGCCACAACCTCCCTGGGCAACCTGTTCCAGTGCCTCACCACCCTCACTGGAAAGAACTTCCTCCTAACATCCAGCCTAAATCTCCCCTCTGCCAGTTTAAACCCATTGCCCCTTGTCCTGTCATTGCAAGACCTTGTAAATAGTCCTTCCCCAGCCTTTCTGCAGGCTCCCTTCAGATACTGGAAGGCTACTCTAAGGTCTCCTGGAAGCCTTCTCTTCTCCAGGCTGAAGAGCCTCAACTCTTGTAGCATTTCCTCATAGGAGAGCTGCTCCAGCCCTCTGATCATCTTTGTGGCCCTCCTCTGGACCTGCTCCAACAGTTCCATGTCCTTGCTGTGCTTCCTGTGCTGTCATTCCTTATTCATGGAAGCATGAACTAACTCCTTCACATGCTTATTAGTTTTTCTTATAAAATAAAATTTGAGATTGATATATTGATAGGCAAAGCAATGAGACAAAAGTATAAATTCAGACTGATATATAAAACTTGACCACTTAGTAAGAAATACGGTAATGTGGTTTCAAGGATTAGGACTGGGCCATAGACAAGTGACAGACTCTATGAACTCTTCTCCCTTCCCTAAGGGAAGAGAAAGGGAATAACAGAGAGAGACTGGTGGGATCACAGAACATTAAGAGTTAGAAGCGATCTCAAAAGATCACTGAGTCCAACCAGGAACACATCCAGGTGGGTCTGGAATATCTCCAGGGAGGGAGACTCCACAACCCCTCTCAGCTGCCTGTTCCAGTATTCTATCACACTCACGGTGAATTTTTTTTCCCTCATGTGTACATGAAACTTCCTATGCCTCAAATTCTACCCATTGCTCCTTGTCCTGTCATTGGACATCACTGAGAAGAGCTTGGCTCCATCCTCTTGATACTCTCACTTAACATATTTATAGACATTAATGAGGTCATCCCTCAGTCTGAAGAACCCCAGCTCCCTCAGTCTCTCCTTGTAAGAAAGATGTTCTGCCCCCTTAATCATTTTTGTGGGTCTGTGCTGGACTCTTTCAAGCAGTTCCCTGTTTTTCTTGAACTGAGGAGCCCAGAACTAGACGCAATATTTCAGATGTGGCCTCGCCAGACCACACTTCCTCAGTTTAGCTACAAGGATGCTGTGGGAAACAGTGTAAAATACTTTACTGAAATCAAGGTAAACCACATCCATTGCTCTACCATCATCTATCCACCTGGTTATGCCCTCATAAAAGGCTATCAAGTTGGTCAAACATGACTTCCTCTTGGTAAAACCATGCTGACTGCTCCTAATAACCCTCTTGTCCTTGATTCAGGAGTAAGATTCTGGAACCAGATTCAGGAACACAAAGGCAGAGCGGGCAAAGTCCTCCTTGGACTCCAGTAATCCCTCAGATATACATGGAAGGAAATCCCTTGTTGGTCAGTTTAGAGTTACCTGTCCTATTCACTCCTCCCTGTGGGTGCAGCCTTTTACTCTGCACCCTCAACATAGCACACAAGATTTAGCAGAGACTTTGGTCCATATCCCAACCCTTGGTAGTAACTCTACTCTATCAGTGTTATCACTGCTAGAAGCAGCCCCTGTGAGAACATGTCATGAACCTCAGAAAGTGTCATCACTAAGAAGAGAGAGTCTGAAGAATAAAATCACTGAACAGAACTAGTTCTGTTTCAACTGATACCAAGACAGGTGGAAAAGATGTAAGAATGTAGATGATGGATCAAAGTTGCCAAACCATTCTAAACAGAATTTTGGTTGTCGTTTTGTTGTGGTAATAGCTACATGTGGTAGAATATCATCCTTACTTTAGCTGTAAAATAAATGGGGGTTTTTAATGAGTAAATAATTTATAACTGTTGCTGATAGTATTAGCAAAGAATGTAGCTACTCTCAGTAATCCACCATATCAAAGCTGATAGAAGGTGCACAGCCACTTATTTATCACAGATTTCTGAGACTTTGGAGTGGCCTGGTGTTCAGTCTCACAGGTCTCTGGTAAATTTGCAGCTTTAGACAAATTGCAGAGTCAGTGTTATTGACTTATAATGGCAGAAAGATTCACACAACTGAAGTGAGAGCAGGGAGTTAGTGTGAACTGTTAAAAAAAAATAAGAGGTGTATTTCTTGAGAAAGGCAAGAACTACTGTATAGAACATCTCAGACAAGGTTCAGCCCAGCTGAGAAAACAGGGAATAGCAAACATTATTCAAGCATGAAAAGAGAAGTATATCAAAGTGTGATGTAGAAGTACAGTTTTTGTAAGTAATAAACTGTTCAGTGGGAAGCCAGGCAGCAGCAATCTTTCAGCACCTGAGAATACTCTCATTTGTGGTTTGAGCTGTATATCCTGGTCCTTTGCTGTAGTTTGATTCTTTTGGACCTTTCACAAAATACCCTCATTAATCCTTAGCAATGCAGTATTACATTTCCTTATCTGTTTGCTGTTCAGGCAGACAAATCAGCATTTCTAACAGGTAGCAAAGCCAGGATGTCTACGAAATGGACATTTTGAGATTAAAGTTTCTCAAAGATCTAGCCAAATGGTCATTGTGCCTCCAATTTATAAAGTTGTCTCGTAGATAATGAAGTCACCTTCAAAACAGAAGTTACTGACAACATTCTAGCAAAGGATGTGAACCACTAATAGAATTTGAGAGTGCTGAATTCTGTTCTCATCTATACTGCAGAGAACCAGAAGAAATTCCACTGCCCACAGCAGCATTCTCCCTCAGTGAAACCACTGCAAGCGAGGAAAGGAGCAAGTGACACAATCACTCACAAGGACTTTTACTTAGATATCCAGAGTTTAGGCCACCTCAGCTGCCCATTCTACCCTAACAAAAATAATCTGAACACTGCTGCATGTCTTGAGCAAAATCATTATGACAAAAGAGTTGCAGTACACATTTTGTTGCTTTCCTCTTTAACCAGTCTGATCTCCTATTGCAAAGGAATCTAAGGATGAAAAAATAATGAAACAGAAGAAAACTTTAGCATTACATCATATTGATTTCCACAAATATAATTCCTAGTATCCCTGGGCTACTTCACAGTGTGACACATGGTGTCAGTGCCAGTCTCAAAGATTTTCTAATTGTAGATCCTTCAGCATTTTAGTTAATGTAACAGTATTACTTTCACATTGTTTTCACTTATTCAGAAGTGAAGCCATATATTTTTGTTTAGTTTCAGCTCACCTCAGTGTGATGCCAAAGCTCAGTATTTTACTTCATTGAAGTGGTCAATAATAAACCTTAGCAAACCTTGTCCATTTTTGACACAGTAATAGGTACCATTAGAGCATGAGAAAAGGATTCATCACTAAAGTATCAAATGTCATATTTTGATGGATCTCGGGAAAAGTAAAATTAGTTAATTAATTTATTCTGCACCATTAAGTAACTGCTGTTGCCACTGATGCAAAATTGCAAGCAGAGGTATAACTGTACATACCCAAAGAGCAAGAGAAAAAGAGGGTAAACATGGAACTGTGGTAAAGAACAAATATATGAAGGTAATGTTGCCTTTGTAGTTTCCTAAAATTACTGTTACACATAGTTGAGCGGTTCCCTATTAAAATCAAGGCTGTAAGCCAAGATTTTCAGTAATTGTCAAATTATCATCTAGTAGAGCTCCAGGTTTTGGAAAGGACTGAGTATTCCACCCACTGAAAAATAATCAGACTTCGAGATATCTCACACAGCCCATGAATTAAGTCAATAAAAATCCCTAGTGTCGTTGTGGAAGAAAACTGTTTTCAGCACATATCTGTGGAGAATTTGATAAAAATTCAAAGCAGCAACTGACACTACCTCAGAGCTCTGTGATTGTCTGTACAATTAACCAGTAACCTCAGTGTCCTTACTGGGTAAATAGAATAATCAAAGGTGTCTTTGGTATCGTGAGTGGCAGCCCTATTCAAGCAGTTGTTACATCACTGTAGTTCTATGTGAAAGTATTGAATGAAGAATATGTGAATTCTGGTTAAATTATTTTCAAATATTTTGAGCTGTGCAAACTCTTATTTCCTCCTCACTAGGTTGCAATTGCAGAAATAACCCTATGAATGGTGATTACATTTTTCTTCAACTCTCTGACCTTTGTCCTCTTTCCTGGTATTCAGCATGTTTGGCTGAATCATTTATTGGAAATGTCATGTCCAGCTTATATTTATCCTGCTAGAGATCTATATCCACTCAGTTTAGATGTCTGAGATTTTGGATGAAGTTTTTGGATGAAGACACTTACAAGATTAGAGATATAAAAGGCATCAGAATCTGATATATTGTATTTCATAAAGCAATGCAGAGATGAACCTAATCTAGCAAGAAGTGGAAAGGGTTGATTGAGCTCAGAGCTGTAATTTGTGGTAGGATAGCAACTGATTAATTTCCTCGGCAGATTCTCTTTAAACTCATTTCCAAGTGTGCTAAAGAGTTCTGTATTTTTTAATAGAACAGGATCATAAGCTTTATTTCTCAGAAATACTATCTAGAGATATTAAAGCATCAGTGTAACATCTTAACTCTTAGAAGCAAATTTATGTGGCTTTCAGAGAAGTATGTCAGAAGTCAATTATTTCACCATTTTCAGAGAACAAACAAGTCCATGTCACCACCAACAGATGCTGTTTAACTTGTGCTTGAAGAACGCACATATTCCCGTACACTTTAAGTAATCTTGCTCTGAGAATCAAAGAATACAGAAAAAAAAAAACCAAAAGAAACCCCACCCCCCCAAAAAAAAAAAAAAAAACCCCCAAAAAACCCCACAACCCAACAGGAAGACAAAAAAAAACCCACCAAACCAAAACAAACATGGGAACTGGCACACTGACACTGCTTGACATGACCAAGCAATTTATATTAGGGCTACATATGTATTCAATTCAGGTTATACCTACTGCTATTGATCAGCAGTTGAAATACTGACTGCCAAAATAAAAATTATATTAAAAATGCTAGAAAGTATGAATCCCTTCAGAAATGTAAGTTCTTTATTACTTTAAATACTTCAACTGATGAAGCAGAAAGTAGTTGATAAAGGACAGTGTCACCTATTTGAAATTATTTCAGGAATCAATCATAAATAACTTGGAGAAGCTTTATGAAACAACATAAGGTCTTCAGCTAATCCTTCCATTTATGAAAAAAATCAGTGAAACCCTTGACTAGTGAAATCAGAAATGGAAAGGAGGAAAGTCCAGCTGAAACCTCTACAGCCTCTTAATGATCAGTAAATGGCATTTGAAAACATGAAAAAATGCAGACTGTGAACACAAATATGTCTGTAGTACCCACAATTTTGGCCTGCTTGTTCCTGCTGCATCTTCTCCAAAATAACTTTTTTTTTCATTGCTGAAATTGAGCTTTTTTATTGTTCTTTCCCTATTTCCAAGTAGTATTATCACTTTTGCAGACTTAATGAAACAGGGAGGCATTCCACACAGTCAGAAATTTAATAATTTAGGTACTCTGATAAGCAAGGGAAGGTGTTTCTCCAAGACTGTTCTGATCTTCAATATCTGTAGAGAGAAATGTTAATTTTGTTTTCAAAAATACAAAAAACATCTCATTTGCCTATGATTGTAATGAAAACATCTTTTGTTTGGAGCAATGCCCTTTTTCTGGTCAAACTCCGTTTCTGTTGAATGATTGATGACATAATAGTGGGATGAAATATAAGTTGCTTCCAACCTTCCAAATCAACACTCACTGGTATAGATAGAAGGATAATGTTAGTATTGGAAGGAGAAAGGTTGTGGTACTTCAATCTATTTGATCTATTCATTCAACATCACTGTTTATGTTTTATATTTTTAGTTAGAAAAACAAAAAAAAAGGCTGAAAAGTCCATTTTATTTATTTCCCACGTTAATAAGCTGACAGAGTATATTTTTGGTTACCCCAAAGGTGTCAGTATAATCTAATAGTTTTCCCCACTATTTTGACCCCAAGTGAAAGATGAAAACCTGGAAACATAGTACCAAATAGCTACCACAACCAGATGAAATATTATAGAGTCACTGAATTATCAGAATTGGAAGG
>WBNM01008417.1:0-12749 GCA_013399055.1 Ramphastos sulfuratus
TCTATGATTCTATGATTGTCTTCCAGTACAAATATAAAATATAAATAAAACTTTGGAAGTCAAGGCTGATACTTTTTATGTAAAATATTCTTTTAAACTACACTATAGAGACCAATATTCTCCTGACAAACAAAGGAATTGGACTTTAAACAATTTCAGAGGGACACTCCAATGAACAGGAAATACCTTTGTGGTGTCTGATGAATATGTTAATTAACAGTCTTTTAGCTGATCTAAAAAGCTGCAGGAAATTCCTAGACTTGCATAAAAATGGTTTAATTCCCATTTTACCATGAAATGCTTAGTGAATACACATGCTTTATATTTTTGTGTTTTAAAGACCTAGAACTGAAGTGTATCATTCTTTAACTCCTGAAAAAAAAAAAAGCCTCTTAATTCATTGCACAGCAATTAAAGCTCAGATGTTAGAAATTTTATCTGAGTTCTTCTAATTGTTCCCTGGTTTCCAAATTGAAGGAAAGAGCTTGGAAAACATGAAAAGGAGAGACAACAGCAACACACTTTGAATTAAGTTAAATAAAACATCATAGGTAGCAAGCCAGAAAGAAAAGGACATCAATCCAGGAAGCCATGCTAAGTGCATGAGAAGATTTTTATCTTTTAATGGACTTAGCTCTCAACAGTACTACATAAAATAAACTGCATCAGAATATTATCAAATAGAAATCTATGCAACAGTTAATGCTCCTGAGAATGGCTCTTCCAAACTTCTGTTGCTGGTAAAAAGTCAGAGAGCAATTGGCATTGAATGTCAGCAGGGTAGTTTGATTTTACCTAAGCCCTGCATCCACATTTCTATCTGATGCAGCCCAGCCAGGATGGTTGGTGAGACTAACTTGAACAGAGTTTTTCCTTTGTTACTGTGGTATTACTACAGGTGGTTTCCTAAATGTCATCTCTGCTCTGCAGTAGATATAGGATGAACAACCTATATATAGAGAGAGGTGTATAAATATATATATATATGCACACATACACACACACACACACACACACATATATATATATGTATATATATACACCACACATCCCCATACTGGCTCATTCACTAATCACTTCTAATTTGCCTAATTCTGCACCTGGATAGCAGAGGTCATCAAAGAGAAAACACAGACACTTGTTTTGAAGCCTGAAGTCCTAGAATCATAGAATCATAGAATGGGAAGGTTGGAAGGGACCTCAAGGATCATCTAATTCCAACCCCCTGCCATAAGGTAGGGACACCTCCCACTAGTACAGGTCACCCAAGGCCTCATCCAACCTGGCCTTGAACACCTCCAGAGAGGGAGCAGCCACAACCTCGTGTGGTAGCAAGTTGAATAAAATAAAGATGAAATAATGTGAACTACTTAAACTTAGGGTATTGAGGCCAACCTGAAATTTTCAGTGTACTCAGTAACTGGACACAGTCACTTCCAAATAAACAAATGAGGAGAATATAACTTCTCGAACTCAGAAGACATTAGATAAAATGCACATAAAATGCATAAGTTGGTGAAGTTTTGAGAGCAACAAAAACTTCTCTGATCTTCCAGTTTTGGGGGATTTGGTGAGTTCTGTGTCTTTATGTATTGTAATATTTAGATGTGCCGTTTGTCGTGTTTATATAATGCTATAATTTATCAATAAAGAAATCTCTTTGTTCTCCTAATAAGACACAAAAAAACCTCACAAACACATGAAAAACCACAAACAAACAAACAAACAAAACCTCACGGAAACTCAACACATACATCTCTTTATTTATGTAAATGGATGACTGACATCAGTCCCTGATAAGATTCGCTCTGCTTTTCTCTCAGGATGTTTGCTCAATTCCTGTGCTATAAATGACTTCACCCTGAGCAAAGTCTCATGGGATCTTTTCTATCAGAAAATTTTTCATACATTTGCAAAAATCTCTTAGCTCCATAGCAAAGCAGTAAAGTAACATCCTGTAGATAGATGTCACCCCAGGAACTGTATGTTGCTTCTGTTGCCCCAGCAGTACAGGGAATTCCTGGGTAACTTGGTAAGCCAGGGTTTCAGTGTCTCCATACACCATATAGACTGCAGCAGCTGAAGCAAACTGTGACATCTTTGGCTTGTGAGAGAGTGCTACCTCCTGTATGGGCTAGAGCAACAAAGAATATTTCTAACATGACAGAAACTCCCAGTCTTTCACTATGGCTTGCTTTGTTTTCTCTTCCTTCCTTCAAGCACAGGAAGGACATGGAACAGTTGGAGAAGGTCCAGAGGAGACCACAAAGATGCTGAGAGGGCTGCAGCAGCTCTGCTATGAGGACAGGCTGAGAGAGTTGGGGTTCTGCAGCCTGGAGAAGAGAAGGCTTCCAGGAGACCTTAGAGTAGCCTTCCAGTATCTGAAGGGGGCTACAGGAAGGCTGGGGAGGGACTATTGACAAGGGCTTGTAATGCCAGGACAAGGGGCAATGGGTTTGAAGTGGCAGAGGGGAGACTGAAACTGGATGTTAGGAGGAAGTTGTTTGCAGTGAGGGTGGTGAGACACTGGCACAGGTTGCCCAGGGAGGTTGTGGCTGCTCCCTCCCTGGAGGTGTTCAAGGCCAGGTTGGAGGAGGCCTTGAGGGACCTGTACTAGTGGGAGGTGTCCCTGCCTATGGCAGGGGGTTGGAACTAGATGATCTTTGAGGTCCCTTCCAACCTCATCATTCTATGATTCTATAAGTACACCCAATACACTATTTTTATTGTAGTGGAAAGCAGCATTTTAGATGCTGTCTTTGTTAAAATAGAAACCAGATAACCTCTAATGGATGCTTAAAATTTTCATAGTGAGATATGAGCATAGAGATTGAGTTAATGTGTCTCCAATATAAAGGCAAGAGCAGAAACATTTGGAAAAAGCTTCAAGAACTGCTCAAAGTCATATACCTATATCCCACAAGGAACCTTTTGACATAGTGAGGAACAAAGACAGATGAACACAACTTGAATGCATAGAAAATCTCTTATAGCCTTATTACATGAAAACATAAAGAATTGTTTTAACTGCTGTCATACCTTAAAAAAACCCACAGGCTTCTGCTCAGATTTATCAACTCTTGTATATACATTTAGAAAGCAATAGGGCAAAATCAGATTTAGCTAAGACTAAAGAAACAAGATCTAGGCTAACAGCTTTTAACTAGTCCATCCAACAGAATAAGAAAATTCCTACCTACCACTTCAGACATTTGATAAAATTGTTTATTAAAATGGGGTAATATTTTTCAGGATTATGTCCCTTCAAAATTGTGTCTTTCTGAACTTATGCTATGAATTCAGGCTCAAATTCCTAAGAAAATGGTACCTCTCTGGAAAAAAAAAAAAAACAAACAAAAAAACCCCAAACCAAAACCAATACAGAATACTGTAAAACCTTGTTTCAGCCACAAAAATATCCATTAGAGATTGCTTCTTGATGGAAGCACTTTTTAAAGAGGAGAGGCTTTGAGCATTTGCCAACATCTTTATTGTTAGAGCCTCCCATTCCATAATGACAAAATTTAACTTGAACAAGCATCAGAAAGCTTTTAGGGGCTTATACAAATTGAACCAAACCATTTAATGCTTATCCATTACTAAATCACATCATTAAAAACCATTTTACTTACACATATTTAAATCAAATAAAGAAGATAATACTACATTTGGCAGAAAGCATTTAAAGGCTTTTCAAATCCCAAGAAATAAAGCATCAATAAGATTATCAAGTCTTATGGTGTCCTAAATTACAAACATATCAGCTTCAGTAATATAAAAGCATGATAAGATTTGCTAGGGGAAAAAAAAGAAAAAAAACAAAAACAAAGAAAAAGGAAAATAATTAGTTTCCTATCAAAGTAGTTTATCACCCTGGGAGGCAGCAATGGAAATTGTTGAACAATACCAGAAGAATAACCCTTCCTGCATTCATTTTTGCAATGCCTTTGTTAGGGAGAATTACTCAAAAATCCAAACCAAAATCTGAAGGGGGCCTACAGGAAGGCTGGGGAGGGACTATTGACAAGGGCTTGTAATGCCAGGACAAGGGGCAATGGGTTTGAACTGGCAGAGGGGAGATTGAAAGTGGATGTTAGGAGGAAGTTGTTTGCAGTGAGGGTGGTGAGACACTGGCACAGGTTGCCCAGGGAGGTTGTGGCTGCTCCCTCCCTGGAGGTGTNCACAGCTTGGTGCCATCTGCACACTTGCTGAGGGTGCACTGATTCCTCTGTCCATGTCACTGACAAGGTTGTTAAACAGCAGTGGTCCATCAGGAGCAGTTACAATAGTATGTTTCTTCCACTCCTTACCAGTTATGGTTATTTCAGCCTGCAACTTAGTGAACCAATGATTCCTGAAACAGTTATGGACTCTGTCCCTTTGCAGTTTGATGGTAATAGTTGACACTGAGAAGCTGTGTTAACCAAAGCCCTGTACTTCTGAGCTTTTGTACTGCCAGGCCACCTGATGAACACATTCTGATAGATTCTGTTCTCTCCATCATCCCTCTCCTCCTCCCCCTGGCAGGAGGCAGGGTCCCCCTAATGCTGAGCATACCGTGTAGGGTGGGCACAGTGCCTTGTGATAGTGGTACAACAATTGCAGTTGTTGGAATGATTGTAGTTGTTCTGGGAAACTGAGGTAATGACTGCTTCCTTTTTGGCTTTGTTACCTCTGGTTTGGCCACTCTGCAGTTCCCACACCCTCCTCAAAATGGCCAAAGTAGGATAACCATCCCACTTATTCATGTTCTCACAAAATTGGTCATGTAGGATTATCCAAAGAGACCCATGTGGTGGCTGATGTCTGGATGGAACTTGCTGGTTTGGTTGGGAATTAATTTGATGAGGTGGGAGTTATAAAATTAGAGTTATTTTTATTTTTCTGAAAAGCCTCACCCACAAACTATATACAGATATATTTACAGGTTCTAGTTTGGTTAGGAATTTACACAGGGATGCTTATGGGCAATTTAGGAAAGTCAGAAAATGGAAAAGGCTAAGCCACAAGATAGCTTTACCTAGCTTAGAAATTAGAGGCAGAGCAGAGAGCCTAGGGAAAGGCTGATTTACTCACAAGGATGGAGTAGGACTTTGGAGGCAGTCCCTGGCAGACTCTGAAACTGCAAATTATAATCCAATTGTGGATCCACACAGCATCAAGTTCAATGTGAATAAAACCCACCAAAGTCAAAAGTGTCTCAGACACAGCTTCCACAAGGCAGATCTCGTGCAGAGGAAGCTATACTGCTGGTGTGCTTCTGTGAACAGCAGCAGTTTACAACAGAGGCAGGGTCCTTCCAGCTTGGGGGTAGTGAGCAGGAAGCCAGGCTACGCTGGTCTGAGGAGAAGCCAGGTCTGGGTGCTGCAGGCAACTCTCTCCAAGGGACCTAATGGACTTGCAGAACCATACGAGATCAGCACTCCGCCTGCTTTCTTGTCACTCTGAATCTTTCCTAGACAGTGTGTCCAGTGCCAATACATACTGAGTGCAAAGAACCCAGCCACTCACAATCTCAGATTCTAGCAGGGGATTTTCCATGAGTGAGTACACACAGGTGAGAAAAGGCTGCCTTTTGCTGCTCCCCATTCAAGCCTCCAAGAGGAGGGGGAAGCGGTTTTGCACCACCTTCTTTCACCATTCAAACCTTCACTGAAGAAGGAGGGGGAAGGGAGTTTGGAGCACCCTACTACACTTGCCTCCTAGGCTGAAGTGGCCTTCTGGGAGGTGGATGTTTGTTTCTGATGGCAGAGACATGTATCCATTCAGAAGGTGAAGGAATAATGTCTTTGTGCTTCGACAACTTGGATATGGAGGTTTTAAATGCCTCTTTCAGTTCTTTCATGCCATCCTTCATCTCTGTAGCCAGAGTTTTTATGGCTGAAATCACTGAACTTTGGGACAGGCTGTCCTCCAGCTGCCTCATTTGGCCAGAACATTCACCGACAGCAGGAGGAGTTCCCCACTGCTTTTTCCCATAATTCTGCCTGCCACAACATTATCATAGGATGGAGGAACAAGCTTAATAAGCTTCTTTGAAAGACCTATTCCTACAGGAATATTGTCAGGCTTCTGTGTATTATGGTCTCCATAAAATATTTCTTTCACAGTGAATTCCCTCAAAAGCTTGATTCTCTGCTCATTGGTGGACCATTTCCTAAGGGTCCATGATAAACCATCCCAGGAAGAGTACCTCATTAGCATAACCAGTAAGAGGCATGCCCACAGTGTGACCAAGAGAACTTGCTGTGTATTTGTTGATTCTGCTCTCTTTTGTAAGTGGTCCTATCAGGTTCACAGATGTGTTCCACATCTCTAGAACACTAACACCTGTGTCATAAAATTTCCCTAAATAATCCAGCATTTATAGACTCATAGAATCATAGAATGGTAAGGTTGGAAGGGACCTCAAGGATCATCTAGTTCCAACCTCCTGCCATAGGCAGGGACACCTCCCATTATTATCTTTCAAATAGTCCTTTCTCACTTGCCTGATTTCTTTCCTGGGCTCTTTAGAACTCTGAATATCATCCTCATTATCTGAATTATCTTCCCCTTGGTTTGATGTTACAAATCTCTGACAGATCCCCTTGAGCTTCTCAGAACCTTCATTTTGAAAGGCCTCTTAAAGTAGGCCTTCCTCTGGTCTTCATCACTATATTGTGGCTTCAATACATTAGCAATGTCCCTAAGGCTAACTTTCACATCCTTCTCAGCTGTCTCTTCAGATATACCCTTTCTTGCATCCTCTTCACCCTGAGAGTCATCATTTTTCAGAGCCTGCCGTTTTCTCTTTCCCTTTAATGGAGCAAGGAAAGCTGTCGTGTTAGAAGTACCCTCTAGGGGGTTGTCATCTGATAGTGGCTTGTCTGTTTTCTGCTTAGCCTTTCTTGGTGGAGGAATAGGAGCAGTTTTAGCATCTGTGGGGACTGGGGTGGAGGTAGCATTTTCCACAGCCACCACTGATCCAGCAGAAGCAGATGCACCTTGGTAGTTTGCAACATTAGCTGCAGCATTCTCGTGCTGAGGTTCTGCTGCAGCTCCTGGACTCATTTCTGTTCCAGTCGCTGTGGGTGGAAGTCTCTTTGCCTCGGTAAGCTCTGTAAGGGCATCTGTGGGTGTCACACACAGTGCTGCCCCACACTGTGGACAGTTTTCATATGTAGCTGGTGCTGTGCCACTACCCTGGGCTGCCTTCCTGCTCTGCGTTGTCTCCTGAGGCAGGGTTGCCAGTGTTGCTTGCCGCTGCAGCCTGTGCAGGCACTGCCGTAGGAGCCACCACTGGTGCCACTGTCACAGCCTCCTTTGCAGCCACCACTGGAGCAGCTGCCTCTGGTCATGACTGCAACTGCCCCACCAAAACAGAAGTTTTACCACTGCTGCTTCTCAGAGCTGTGGTGATTGCCACTGCCTCTGTTCCCTCTGCTCCCCCTGCCTCGCTAGGTTCAGATCCAGATCTACGCCTTCTGTGAGGAGAAGGGGAGTGCAGTATGCACAAAGTTATAAATAAACCTATTATAGCAATAGTGAACACCAAATTCAGACATAGAAGGCAGGCTGCTTTGCTACCTTTAAGAGTTAGCTCCTCTAGCTGCTCCATGACACTTCCAGCAGTTAGTAGGAGAACAAGCTCCAGGAGCTCTTATGGGACATTATTATAATTATTATATCCCAAAAAGACAAAGCAGATATTATCAAGCTTTCCAAACATTGCCTTTGCAAAAGTGTGCATCTTATGGTTTAAAGACATCTTAAAAGAATATAGCAAATGTATCAGCAAAGCACAGCAAGCAGGAGCAGCTGGTAAATAGGCTTAAAAAGTATGCTCCAAATCTGAGCTAAAATGCTAACTTAAGCCTATCCTGTAACAGATAAGAACAAACTTTAAGAAAGAAAACTCACCAGAGTGTGTTAGAACATGTAAACATGATTATGATCTACAGAGAGAAAACAAGTACAGAATTGTCTATATTCTCATCATTTAAAAAAAGTAAAAAAAAAAAAAGTAAAAAAAATTAAAAAGTAAAAAAAATTTAAAAAGTAAAAAAAATTAAAAAGTAAAAAAAGAGTAAAACTTTGCCAAAGTCAACATTTCATTAAAGTTTAAAAGCATTAAGAGGGGTTTCTTTTGTTTGGTTTTGTTGTTGTTTGTTTTGTGTATGTATGGGTCTTGTTTATTTTTTTCTTTATATATATATATATATTTTTTTTTTTTTTTTTTTTTTTTTTTAATGTCTGTCTTCCATGCTCCTTACTCAAGTCTCTCTGGTAAATGTATAAGAAAAGATGCAGAGGTCTCCACCTCATACCCCTAAACCAAAATTTCTAGAAAGAGGTTAATGATTTGGTAAAAACAATCCTACAAAACAGCCCATTTCAAGTCCGTGGAAATAACATTAAAGCAAGATTAGTGTCTACAGAAAACAGGATAAAAGAATAACAAGTCTACAGATCACTTTAGAAGTAATGTGATTGCTCTGCAGTGATTGCACAGATATTTTTATGTGGATAATTAAAAAAACACTGTTAAAGGGTTAAATTATGTATAACAAATAATAAGCCAAAGGCTCCCATTTCCTAAATAGGGAAGCTCTGTCTTCCATGAGCATAGGCAAATCTTGGGGCAATAGGTGTTCCTTTACAAGTTGCCTTATTTAAATCATGAAGTATCTAAAAGTGCCTCCCAAGGGTCTATTTTTTTAAACTAATTTTGGAAAATGTTCTGTTTTGAGACACAGTTGCCTGTAGCTAAATGCTTGTTGACTGGCATACCTCAGCTAGAACTGCATAGTTAAGATGCAGCTGGCTGGACTGAGTCTTGTAATTGCTCTGCTTGCATTATTTGAATTCATGTACGTGTAATGTGGAACAGTTCTAGTTCTTTTGTCATGGCCCTGCTTTCCAAAATAGGATCCAAAAAGCCAGGAGCAATTTTGCTCATCACATGCTGTCCTGCTGTCAAGTGCAAAATCAACAGAGGCAGTCGTAATGCTGAGGCTCACGTTTGAAAAAAAGCAGTGTCTTCTGTATTAACACCACTGTGTCATACTGCCTAATTGTGCACCTCTGCATCTCTTAATTAGAATCAGAAGTTTCCCTTTTATTTTACACATGTTAGGACAAGTGAATTTTCCTTTAAGAAAGGTACTTTACGCTATCTAAAAAACTGGCTTCTAGGCACAAAAACTCTTAGAGTAAGAGTCATTCTCAGAGTTAGAACCACACAAGGATTTTCTTAGTTGCATATTTTGGAATGGAAATTTTTTCCTTTGAATACATATAATTTATCTATGTTCAGTCAGCTCATTTGTTCTTGTGGTAGTTTGGGAGTTTCCTTCCCACCCCACGAGATTCATTCACCAGACTAGCTCAGATGGCTGGAAGTAAGATAGGCAGCAAAGAGAGATACAGAAAGATACAGACCTTAAGAAAAACAACAAAAAAACCCTCTCCAACCCAACCCAATCCAACCCAACCCAACCAACCAACCAAAAAGCAATCACTTTGCCTACAATACACAGAGGCAATGCATGAAATAACACAGTATTTCTGTAAAGATGGAGAAGTGATTTTAAAAACAATTTAAAAATAATTGAGTACTTTTAAGCAGAAAGATACAGACCTTGATAGTGTGCATCACCTAAAACTCTGCTCAGATTCCTAGGCTGTTTCTGAACAAGGTTGGAAAATTATAGCTTGATGCAGTCAAGTGTGGTCATACTTTCCATGGAATAAAATAAGAATTTATCTAACTGTGCACAACATAAGCATTGAGGGCACAGAAATTGATTGCGAGACTCCACTCTCCATTTACTTTTGCACAAGCTAAATTGGACTGTTGAAAGGTGAATGAATCTTGCTGATGACATCCCCTGACTTTCCAATTGACAAATCAGCTTATGAATGGCCACCAAAGAGTCCCAGTTAGTTCTGTATTGTCTGCAAGGCACAGTTTGAGTAGCAATTGGCAGTTTCAGATCCTCTCTGTCATGATGTCCCACAACTGCAGATTCATCTGAACGTTCAGGTCTAATGGACAGTTTCAATTTACCATCCTCAGTTTCTACAGATGCTATTCCAAAAGCCCATTTGTGACCTTTGGGATCTTTGAANTAATTTATCTATGTTCAGTCAGCTCATTTGTTCTTGTGGTAGTTTGGGAGTTTCCTTCCCACCCCACGAGATTCATTCACCAGACTAGCTCAGATGGCTGGAAGTAAGATAGGCAGCAAAGAGAGATACAGAAAGATACAGACCTTAAGAAAAACAACAAAAAAACCCTCTCCAACCCAACCCAATCCAACCCAACCCAACCAACCAACCAAAAAGCAATCACTTTGCCTACAATACACAGAGGCAATGCATGAAATAACACAGTATTTCTGTAAAGATGGAGAAGTGATTTTAAAAACAATTTAAAAATAATTGAGTACTTTTAAGCAGAAAGATACAGACCTTGATAGTGTGCATCACCTAAAACTCTGCTCAGATTCCTAGGCTGTTTCTGAACAAGGTTGGAAAATTATAGCTTGATGCAGTCAAGTGTGGTCATACTTTCCATGGAATAAAATAAGAATTTATCTAACTGTGCACAACATAAGCATTGAGGGCACAGAAATTGATTGCGAGACTCCACTCTCCATTTACTTTTGCACAAGCTAAATTGGACTGTTGAAAGGTGAATGATCTTGCTGATGACATCCCCTGACTTTCCAATTGACAAATCAGCTTATGAATGGCCACCAAAGAGTCCCAGTTAGTTCTGTATTGTCTGCAAGGCACAGTTTGAGTAGCAATTGGCAGTTTCAGATCCTCTCTGTCATGATGTCCCACAACTGCAGATTCATCTGAACGTTCAGGTCTAATGGACAGTTTCAATTTACCATCCTCAGTTTCTACAGATGCTATTCCAAAAGCCCATTTGTGACCTTTGGGATCTTTGAAACAACTTTGACTCAAAAAGTCAATTCTCAGAATGCAAGGTGTGTCAGGACCAGTCACAATAGTATGTTTCTTCCACTCTTTACCAGTTAAACTTATTTCAGTCTGCAACATAGTTAACTCTTGAGATCCATCAGTGATTCCAGACATAGTTATAGACTCTGTCCCTTTGCAATTCAATGGCAATAGAATCATAGAATCATAGAATGGTAAGGTTGGAAGGGACCTCAAGGATCATCCAGTTTCAACCTCCTGCCATAGGCAGGGACACCTCCCACTAGCACAGGTCACTCAAGGCCTCATCCAACCTGGCCTTCAACACCTCCAGGGAGGGAGCAGCCACAACCTCCCTGGGCAACCTGTGCCAGTGTCTCACCACCCTCACTGCAAACAACTTCCTCCTAACATCCACTTTCGATCTCCCCTCTGCCAGTTTAAACCCATTGCCCCTTGTCCTGGCATTGCAAGCCCTTGTCAATAGTTCCTCCCCAGCCTTCCTGTAGCTCCCTTCAGATACTGGAAGGCTACTCTAAGGTCTCCTGGAAGCCTTCTCTTCTCCAGGCTGCACAGCCCCAACTGTCTCAGCTTGTCCTTATAGCAGAGCTGCTGAAGCCCTCTGAGCACTTTCGTGGCCTCCTCTGGACTCACTCCAACACTTCCCTATCCTTCCTGTGCTGGGGGCTCCAGAACTGTACTCCTTCCTTCCAATTTCAAGGGAACTGTTAAACTCCATAAATTGCAATTCTTAATAAGGGGTTTCAGCCTCACAGTGCATTACATTGTATGTTGATGGACCTGAGAACCCAAGATTTTGTGGGAGATAGATAGGAAAAGATAAGCACAAGTGAGCATTTAATGGCACCTGTTCTGCTGCTTAATTTGCAGAGTCCTGCCTAGTTTTATGACTATGAACATGAGTACTTTTGTGGAACCTTACATACCCATCAGAATTCTGAAACTAGGTCTATCAGTCTCAAACTGGGTCTCATTCTCCTAGCAAAGAAGACCAATAGCATCATCTGCTGCATCAGGAAACATGTTTACACCAGGTAAAGGGAGGTGATCCTCCCTCTCTTCTTAGCACTGGTGATTCTACACATGGAGTGTAGGATCCAGTTCTGGGCTCCTCAGTACAAAAGAGAGGTGAACCTACTGCAGTGAGTCCAGCAAAGGGCCACAAAGATGGTTACAGGACTGGAGCATCTTCTACATGAATGTTAAGGGTTAACTCTTCCTGGGGGTGGTCTGAACCTGACCCCAGGTCCTCCTGACTCCATCTGGCGATGGTCTTGAACCTGATCCCAGGTGCAATGGTTAGCCAACTCCCACTTTCTGTTTGGAGCCCTATAAAAGCAGAGGAACAACCTGTTTCTCTCTCTGCTCTGCTTCACCTGGAGGAGCACTACCTTGTTCCAGTGGCTCCTGTTTTGCCACGCAGCCAGCCAACCACGTGGTGGACTAACCACCTCCTGAATCTACCTCCAGCCATTTTCCATCAATCCAGTTTTGTATATATTTTGTATCTGTTTTTTTCCTCCTCTTTCACTTTTGTAACTCTCCCTACCTTAAATAATCTTTACTTATCGTTAAAGTTTACCTTTTAATTTCTCAATCGAAGCAAGACTATTCCTGGGTGTTTTACCCCATTCCACTGTCACTAATTCTTTTCTTTCCAAAGGGAGGAGAGGGGGAGGCATCCTATATATTTATATACACACACATACACACACCCTATATATATCTCCCATATATATATCTCTATATATATCTATATATATATATATCCCCTATATAGATATATATATCTC
>WBNM01008419.1:30835-44722 GCA_013399055.1 Ramphastos sulfuratus
ACCACAGGTGATGGACAGACCCCGGACCCCAGACTTAGTGGTGCCAGGTCCTTTGTCCCTTTTCCCGCGGTTGCTCTCTCCCCAAAACAGAAGGAGAGAGAGCAGAAAAACATGTCTGCATAAGCCAGGATATGTACAAGCCCAAGAGGCCTGTTTAGGCCTACCACAACATCATGTAACATGTTTGGTTCAATGCTTGTTTCTCCACAATTGTCATAGTGGTGAAACTCTGCATGACATCACAGAATCACAGAAACATGGAACCATTCATGTTGGAAAAGCTTCTCAGGATCATCAATTCTAACCAATATCCCTACTCTACAAAGTGCACCCTAGATCACATCACCAAGCACCACATCCAAATGACTTTTAAACACATCCAGGCTTGGTGACTCAACCACCTCCCTGGGCAGCCTGTCCCAATGTCTGACCACTCTTTCCCTGAAAAAAAAAATTCATAATGTCCAATCTAAAGCTATGCAACCACAGTTAAGACCATTCCCTCTTGGTCTATCACTAATTGCCTCTGAGACCAGCACCAATCTCTCCACAACATCCTTTCGGGTAGCTGTAGACAGTGATGAGGTCTCCCCTCAGCCTTCTCTTTTCCAAGCTAACCAGTCCCAGCTCCATAGTCAGATAATGCAGAGAATGCAGAATCAGACCTGAAGTACTTCCAAGAATCACAGAATGGTAGGGGTTGGAGGGGACCTCATGTAGTCCAACCTCAATACCACTTTTCCAAGTGTGGTATTTCACCTAAACAGTCTTTATTTCCAGAGAAGGAATTCTGGATCAACATTCATAAACAATCCCTTGAGCAGACAAGTTTAATGTGCAATAACAATATCTACAAGTGAAATTACACAGTAATAGCCACATGCATTTGTGCTAAGCTGATTTTTAAGTGTAAATGATCCCTTAGAGGTTACATATTTACTCAGAGGAGGAAATACATTCCTTTATTACAAGATTGAACATGCACAATTGAAGCAACACGTAATACCAGTGGAATGGACAGAATTCTGCAGCTGAATGGAAATGAAGAGTGTGGCCAGCAGGACCAGAGGAGTCCTTCTGCCCCAGTACTCAGCACTGAGTACTGTGTCCAGTTCTGGGCACCTCAATGTAAGATGTTGAGGTGCTTGAACATGTCCAGAGAAGGACACCAAGACTGTGAGAGGGCTGGAGCACAGCCCTGTGAGGAGCAGCTGAGGGAGCTGGGGGTGTGCAGCCTGCAGAAGAGGAGGCTCAGGGCAGACCTCATTGCTCTCTACAGCTACCTGAAAGGAGGTTGTAGCCAGGTGAGGTTTGGTCTCTTTTTCCAGGCACCCAGTGACAGAACAAAGCGACACAGTCTCAAGCTGCACCAGGGCAGGTCTAGGCTGGATGTTAGGCAGTTCTTCATGGAAGGAGTGATTGGCATTGGAATGGGCTGCCCGGAGGGGTGGTGGAGTCACCATTCCTGGAGGTGTTTAAAAGGAGGCTGGTTGAGGCACTTAGTGCCATGGTTTAGTTAATTAGAAGGGTTAGGTGATAAGTTGGACTCGATGACCTTAGAGGTCTTTTCCAACCTGATTAATTCTGTGATTCTGTGTATCACTGAACAACTAAAGACTTTAAATTGTAAAAATGATTTGAGTATTCATATCCATAAGCATCCATAAAGTATCCCAGCAAATGGGTTATATATTTGCATATATAAACTGTTCCTCTGAATTATATCTTGGAAATATTTTTTTTCTGATACATACTAATATTATTCTGCCTCCGAACCTTCAGTTATTGACCAAAGGATAGTGAAAGCAGGCTGCAGAAAATGCAACTCAAGAAGCAATTTATTTTTTAAATGCTTCTACACAATTTGAAATTGATTTGCAGTAACCTGGGCATTTCAGCAGATGAATTTGAAGCCAGTGTAATCTTCTCATTGCTTGCTCTCTTTTTCAGATAGCCTTAATTGAAACAGTTTCAGGCCATCACTCCTCAGGGATCTTGAGGTCAGACCAGTAAGCCTTCTAAAGCAGTAAGAAGTTCATACCAAAACAATGCTATCAGATAGGAGAAGTAAGTGCTAATGTTATCTAGATATCAGAGAGCATCTACATGTCTTACAGCATTGCTGTGGCAAAATGGATTTGCTTCCTTACTACGGGAACCATGCTCTTGCTATTAATCTCAACAGAAACAAAACCCCTGTTCTGACTCAACTATTTCTGTATAATAAAATAAAAAAATTAAAAAAAAAACAAAAAACCATCTTTTAATGGCTAGAGAACTGAAGAGCAGTGAAGAGGAAAAGAACATGGAGGGTCCTAGTGGATGGAAGGTTGACCGTGAGCTAGCAATGTGCTCTGGTGGCCAAGAAGGTCAATGCCACTCTGGGATGGATTAGAAGGGCTGTGGTTAGTAGGTCAAGAAAGGTTCTTCTATTCCACCTCTGCTCTGCCCTGGTGAGGCTGCATCTGGAATATTGTGTCCAGTTCTGGGCTCCTTAGTTCAAAAAGGACCTCAGGGAACTCCTTGAAAGAGTCTAGTGCAGAGTCGCAAAAATGATAAAAGGAGTGGAACACCTTCCTTACCAGGAGAGCCTGAGGGAGCTGTGGCTCTTTGGCTTGGAGAGGAGGAGGCTGAGGGCTGACCTTATGAATGCTTATAAAGATGTAAAGGGTGAGTGCCAAGAGGATGGAGCCAGTCTCTGCTTGGTGATGCCCAATGACAGGAGAAGGGGCAATGGGTGGAAGGTGAGGCATAGGAAGTTCCATGGAAATGTGAGGAGAAATTTTTTCCCTGTGAGGGTGACAGAACACAGGAACAGGTTGCCCAGAGTGGTCATGGAGTCTCCCTCTGGTTGGCGATCCTGTCTAGGTGATCTGGTGTAGGTGATCCTGCTCTGGCAGGGGGGTTAAACTGAATATCTTCCAAGTTCCCTTCCAGCCCCTAACCTTCTGTTATTCTGTGAACTAAAAACAAATCATCAAATTTGGTTCTTTCCCTTTTTGTGAATCACCTAGGAAAAACAAATTATTTACTGAGGCTATTCTGCTTTGAGAACATGATCTAACCCCATGATTTTAAATGTCTTTTCCAACCTAAACAATTCTATAGTTCTATTTTCCTGTCTGCTACATTGAATTCAGCCATTAGTTATGCCTCATATAGAACTTATTTGAAGCATTTAAGCTGTGCTGATAACATTTGTTCTGGCAGAGATTATGCCAAAGTCTAATGTCTTGATTCAATGAATAACTCTCTGACTCCTTTTTTCTGACACAATCAAATATGCAGGGTGCTTGATTATTCTCTGATATCATGCATCAAACGTTGCCTTTCGGTGAACATGGATTGTAGCAAATTGATTTGGCAGAAAAAAAACATGACCATAAAGTTGTCCTAACTGAACCTCAAATTAATTCAGTTTTATCTAAGTGTCTACACAAGCAAAATAATTGGCAGTAAGTCTGTAGCTCCAGGCAGTACTCCCTCTGTCTCAACACGGGTCAATCATGTTCTGTTGAAACCATGCCAAATAGGCATAATTATCTTGAGGGATAAGACTTGAGGGATTATTCCATTTCATCCTTGGTTTATTTTATTTTTAATGATTTTACTTATATTTTAAAACAGGTAGAAGTATTAGGATTCCTGAAATGCCTTCTCCAAATCTTTTCTTCCCAGTTACTGATTCTTTTAAAGTTGACTTGCTAGAGGGCAGGGATGCCATCCAGAGAGACCTGGACAGGCTGGAGAGGTGGGCCCAGGCCAACCTCATGACATTCAACAAGGCCAAGTGGAAGGTCCTGCACCTGGGTAGGCACAATTCCAAGCACAAATCCAGGCTGGGTGGTGAATGGCTGAGAGCAGCCCTGAGGAAAAGGACCTTGGGGTCTGGGTTGNACTAGATGATCCTTGAGGTCCCTTCCAACCTTACCATTCTATGATTCTATGATTCTATGATTCTAAGGGCAGGAACTGCATCATCACTGCAGTGTTATTTCTCAGGGCAGGAACTGCATCATCACTGCAGTGTTATTTCACAGGATCAGAGAGGGAAAAGAAGCCTTTGCTTTCCACCTGGGACAACAGACTCAACGACCTCACATCAATAAACAAATAACTACTTACAATTCTGTTTTCTTTAGAATCCTTCACCCTGGCTCATCTTGGAGCCTCAGCCCCAGTTTCAGTCCTCAATACTTTTAGGGACTCTTAAGAATCCCTCCCTCACAGGGCTGACAATAGCCATTGCAGTCCTTGCCAGCCTTTCATAACCACAGGAGCTTTGTTCAGGAAAAGGAATCTCTTACACTGAAAATGCTGCCCAGCCAAGCCAGAGAAAGTGGAGCCCTGTCCGCCTCTGAGCAGTCGGAATGAAACAGGACAGCAGGTGTCCAGAAACAGCAACCACAACTTAAGAGTATACTGAATATCTATTCCTCTCCTGAAAAAAAAACACTCCAGGGAACATAATTTGCTTCTGGACTCCTTTACCAACAATTTAAAATAAATTAATCCAAACATCTCCAGAGTTCTTTTTCCTCAGCCATTGGCAGGAAACAAAAGGATCATGACAATCTCTAACGACTTGCTGTTATCACAGCAAAATTACTGCGCTTGCAACAGAGGAAAACGTTCTTTTTGAGAAAAGAGAAGAGAAAAGAACTTGGAAAGGATGAATGTAGGAAAGAGGAGGAAAGAAAGCAAGTTTTCAAAGACTAACACTAAAAAAAATTCTCATCGCAGGAGGTAGAAGCTAGGGATGATGCACATGATGGTGTTACATGCCTCTCTAAGAATGATGATGTATGGTTATCAGATTGTTTGGTTATCAAATTATCCAATTGTTTGGTTATCAAATGATCACATTAATTAAACTCCAGTGTGGCACAGGGATACTGCTGGGGTTATTACCTTCTGTGACTTTGACAGCTCAGGGACAACTCCTGCATTTTCCTGAGGAGTTCTCTCACCTAGCAGACTCTATTTTCACCGCTTAGGTTGGAAAGAAAAGAATTGTTATGCAGATTAAACTATCGTGCCTCTCAGAACGAAAGGTAAGCTTTGCTTGAATCTCTTGCAAGATATAGCTGTCAAGGGAAGGAAGCTCTTGCTGTAAGCAGTGAGGAAAGGAGCCCCTGCAGATGTAGATCAGGAAAGAAAAGAGCTCCCTTGGCTTTCTAGTGTCTGCGGCAAGTGGGTTGGGGGCTGTTTGACACTAACTGCTGGTAGTTTGCTGTGGGTTTTTCTCACTGTTTTGTCATTCCCAAACCTTCTAGGATATTTTCTGGCTGCTGCACTCACAGATGAATACTCACATTTCAGAGGTGACAACTGCAGCATATATATCTACTGCAGAAGCAGACATTTGGTTTACTCAGATTACTGCATGGTGTGACTACATTTTTGCTCCTCAGCACCTGGCAGTGCATCTTTGCTGCAGGAAACATTAGCAATATCAGTCAGGAGAGGTTAGATACAGTGTTAAGATGATGGGTTTCACCTCTAGTTTGCACAAGAAGATTTGTTTCAAGTTGAATTTACAAGTGTGCTGATTCGAGGCTGATTGGAATATTTTAATGAAATAAAAACCAGATTATAGGCTGTGAAAAGAAAACAGTGGTGATGTCTACTTCACTCAGGCTTGCTGAGATGTATAAAAACAAGGACACAAACACAGATAACTAATATTAGAGAGTGTCTCTCTCTGGGAGCTGCTGTCTTCTGGTTTTCTGTTGTGTAACCTAACTAATCACTCTGCTTCTAACCCCCCTTGCCCATCCTCCAAACTCACCTTGCACATAAGGGAGACCATGGGATAAAGTAGAGGGGTGGAAAGAAGGTGGAAGGGTGGTTGGGAGCCCCTCTTGGGGTCTCTGATTTCTGGGAGGGGTGTTGTGTTTCCATATTACCTTTAACTTGTATATTTCTGTATATTTCTGTAAATATTCCTGTATATTGTATATATCTTTGCTTGTATATTGTGCTAAGCTGTAAATATGGCTTCAGTCCTTAACTTCCAGCTGGCTGAGTCTAGTCTGACTGACTTTCATAGTGTGGAGAGGTTGGGTAACTCCCAACCCATCACAACAAGTATATGCAACTAGTGAGCATGACAACAGAACAAAACATACAGGCTGCCTGGCCTGACTGGAACTTTTTCCATAAGGAAATCAGAATCTGTAACTGGTTTTGTTCTGTGTGTGGTTCAAATTTTCATATCTTCTGCTGTCAACAATCCCATCCAGGGCATGACCATGCTCCTCAGCACATTTTGGTTGAAGTATTGCGTGCCGAACCATGGGTTACACAAAGTATCTATGAACCAAGAACCAAGTCTAAGTATAGATCCTTGCAGTGCTTCTCTGGAACATTCCCCTGTTCTGAAAATGTTCTCTGTTCTGAAAATGCTGTCTGTTCCCATCTTTAACATCAAGGTGCTCTCACCAGAGCCAGTAAAATCTTGGAAGAGTGAAAGAAGTGTTAATTCTCGTCTTGATTCCCTCTCAGCTTTAAGCTGGAGCACTATGGCTAGCGTAAAAAGCCTGTTCAGTGTCCTGGCTTCAGAGCTTACTGGAACGTGTTCAGCTTTTTAAAAGCCCAGGGAAAAATTGCAGTTTCATTGCAAAGTAGACCATTGAGGGACACAGAAATGATAAGGGGAGTTTCTGACTTTGACTGAACTTGGAATACTTACCTCCCGCACCTCTGTTAGTTTCCATATGCTACTATTAATTCCACCACGTTAACGTTAAACCTTAAGTAGCATCATTAATTAAAAGATAATGAAACCAGAGATGTTTTAGACTGCACACAGACATCTGTGTAAGAATGACTTGTTATTCCTTGTGTAGATGAAATACAAATTATCTTTCCATCTGGGTAAAAGCAGTCGGGGACTGAAGAGGACAGAGCTCATTGAATTGGAATGGAAAATGAAAAGGAAAGGGAAAGAGGCCAGAGAAAGTAGTCCACTGTTGTTTTGTCACAATGGCGGCAGACATCCCACAGGAAATATCTCTGGCCAAGGTGGAGAGGGTTGGTCCCCCCTCTACTCCTCTGACCCTTGCGGTGTTGAAGACCTGTCTGCAGGGTGTTATAGCCAAAGAACACACTACTCAAGAAAGGCTGAGACTCTGGAGCTAAGCAGGGAGTCACAAAATTGAGGAGACCTTATCGTAGCCTTCCAGTATCTGAAGGGGGCCTACAGGAAGGCTGGGGAGGGGCTATTTACAAGGTCTTGTAATGACAGGACAAGGGGAAATGGGTTTAAACTGGCAGAGGGGCGATTTAAACTGGATGTTAAGAGGAAGTTCTTTCCAGTGAGGGTGGTGAGACGTTGGCACAGGTTGCCGAGGGAGGTTGTGGCTGCTCCCTCCCTGGAGGTGTTCAAGGCCAGGTTGGAGGAGGCCTTGAGTGACCTGTACTAGTGGGAGGTGTCCCTGCCTATGGCAGGGGGTTGGTACTAGATGATCCTTGAGGTGCCTTCCAACCTTACCATTCTATGATTCTATAAAATGCAACTGTATCTGCACTGGGCAGCAATCCTCCAGGTTCGGTGCTGTCTTTGAGGAGCCTGATCCGATGCAGATGGGTGGCAAACAAACAGCTTTCAAACCCCTTATTGCAACCAGCACTGCAAACTTCTCTACTCTTTTAGTTGACCATGATTTCTTCACTGCAGGCTCCCCTCTGATTCAATCAGATACCACATGCTAACCCAGCAAAGAATTTCCGCTTCTCACTCACTAATACAGCCAATGTTAGACACAGCAGTTGGCCAGATACAGATAGCTGCTTCCAGCAAAACTCAACTGTGGGCTTTGCCCCACACATAGGAGGAGGAGGAGGATTCTTTGATACTGCAATAGGGCCAAACTAAGTCTACCTTTGGCCTTTAAAAAGAAAGGAAAATTATGCAGATGGAGAATTTTGGGAGGCCAGGTGGGTTGTGTCTGGGAGTGTTTATAATTTTTAATATTTTGAAACCAGATGTTGATGCACAGACATTGCTGGTTGCGGCCATAGGAAGCTGTGTTAGAAGGACACTTTCTAACCCCTGGTAAGAAATTACAATGTTTTGATCCAGTTAAGATCAACTATTACTGCAGACCTGGCCAACCACTGCTGTAAGCCGTTAAAAAAAAAAAAAATAGGAAACAGATGCTCAGGAGAAAGAAAGCTATCAGCCAGAGCATTCCTGATCTTTTTATAAAATGTAAACTTAAATACTTTATGTGTCCTTTAATGAACTGCTACGGAACAACTTTAGTAGTCAAAACATTTCACGAGATTGCACAAATGCAATTTGTCATCTGCTAATATCTCCACAGCAGTGGCGTCCCTGGGAAAATGGCACCGAGGTGGCACATGCCAGGTGATAGATGTTAAAGCGTTTCTGTGACAAGAACTCGGTGCAGATCTGATACTCCCAAGACTGATGGCGTTTTGATTGCAAGAAAACAACAGCTTTTATCCCTCAAATTGACTGTGGCTGTGGGGGAAGGAGCAGCCATATCTACATTATGTGGCAACATCTATAAATATTAACAAGTATATGATAATTGATCATATTTACAGGCAGGGCAACCACAAAAGCACTCAGAAACTGTGAATGGAGTAGAGCTTTGCTGTTGAAGCCTTCTCTGTTATTACACGGAAGGATTAATGTTTTTCTGAAGCATTAATTTTTTTTTTTTTTTCTCACTGTCTTGCAAAGTTGAACAATCTGATCCTGTCTTGTTTTCCTCAAAGAAAGGTGATGGGTGGCAGGCCCATGCTAGTGCAGTGCCTGCCACCCTCCTCAGAGATGTGATTTTTGTGTCAGTGTGCTGGTTTGAGCTAATTGGAATATTGTAATAGAGAAAATTATACTATATGCTGTGAAAAGGAAACAATGGTGATGTCTACTTCACTCATAGGTTTGCTGAGATGTTTAAGAAAAATATCTCAAAACATAGATAGCACAGTGTCTCGAGCTTGCAGTCAGAGTCTCTGGGGCACAGCGTCTCGGGTGGTCTAGCTTNCAAGACCCTAGAGTAAGTAGATTGCTTGAGTTCCTCACAACTTGTTTTTTTCTGCCAAATGAGGATAATGATGCTTCCTATTTCCTGTTACTTTGCCACTTCAATACAGGCCAATAATGACAATCATTGTCAAGTTGCTTTGAAAATCAGTGGAGCCAAAACAGCATCCTTCCCTTCCAATCACATTATACAGACTCACTTGCTACTTCAAGCAAATTGGACAGCTAGATCCTACCCTCATGGGGGAAATGCAACCAAGTTAGAAATGGAAAGATATCTTGAATGCATTAATTAATGCACTCTGGAAACTGAGGTAGAATGAGCCTTTCTTATAGAAGGACTCTATTGCAAACTACTTTTGTAGAAGCATTTAAGTCACTGACTATCCTGCTCACTTTGTGCTTTGCCTGAGCTCTTGCAGGTCAGGGAACAGTTGCAGGCAATGGAAGCATCTAAATGACCCAGGGGAAAGGTAAACTCTGCAGTCATAGACATGATAGATAGCATAATGTCATTTAAGATAGATCTAGATGAAACATTAATAGAAGGGAGTTCAGAATATGCTTATTTGTTCATTTTTTTTTCTGGGCCATGTAGGCTATACTCAGTTATTATAGCCCTGTAGAACAGAATCACAGAATCACAGAACATTAGAGGTTGGAAGGGACCTCCAGAGATCATCCAGTCCAACCCCCTTGCCTAAAGCAGGATCACCTAAGGTAGTCCACATAGGACTGGAACCAAGAGGGTTTTGAAAATCTCCAGAGAAGGAGACTCTACAACCTCTCTGGGCAGCCTGTTCTGGTGCTCCTCACCCTCACTGTCAAGAAGTTTCTCCTCATGTTGAGGTGAAACCTTCTATGTTCCAGTTTGTATCCATTGTTCCTTGTCTTATTACTGTGCCCCACCAAAAAGAGATTGACACTCTCCCTGCAGATATTTATAGACATTGATGAGATCTCCTCTCAGTCTTCTCCAGACTAAACAGGCCCAGGTCTCTCAGTCTTCCTCCATAGAGGAGATGCTCAACTCCCCAAATCCTTTTTGTGGCTCTCTGTTGGACTCTTTCCAGCAAGTCCCTGTCTCTCTTGAACTGGGGAGCCCAAAATTTGACAAGGATATAGTCTCACTAGGCCAGAGTAGAAGGAGAGAAGACCCTCCCTAGACGTGCTGGACCTCAGGTGAGTAGCCCTAAGGTGACTGAAGCCCTCCACCCTATGGCATAATCACAGTATCACAGTATAGCAAGGTTGGAAGAGACCTCAAAGATCATCAAGTCCAACCCATTACCACAGACCTCCAGACTAGACCATGGCACCAAGTGCCACGTCCAAACGTGCCTTGAACACCTCCAGGGATGGTGACTCCACCACCTCCCTGGGCAGCCCATTCCAGTAGCGAATGACTCTCTCGGTGAAGAACTTTCTCCTCACCTCGAGCCTAAACTTCCCCTGGCACAGCTTGAGACTGTGTCCTCTTGTTCTGGTGCTAGTTGCTTGAGAGAAGAAAGCAACCTCCTGCTGGCCACAACCACCCTTCAGGTAGTTGTAGACAGCAATAAGGTCTGTAGACCTCCTGGGAGGATTGTCAATGTGCCCTGCACATAATGGAGGGGCTCTCAGAGCTAATTCCTTGTGCCTCATCCTGGTTGATTCACAATTTAAAAATGCAATGTCTCAAACAGAGCAGCAGTAGTTTATTAGAACACTGGGTTCAACTGCTGCACTGCCAAAACAATACTCCCCAAGCTCTTCTCCCCATTTAGCATGGCCCTCAGTGTTTATCATACAAATCAGCACAACCACAAACTAGATTTCTTTTTTCCCCCTCCTTTGTCTTTTCCCCAGATTAGATGCAATTTTCACATAGGGCAAATGCAGAGGATACCTCCTTTGTGTGTATTTTAGCAACCAAATAGTTTAGTCTTTTGTCACAAACAAGCTGCTGCTTCTCTTCTCCTCATCTTTGTTTTTGGAGGTTATCCCACATTTCAGCTCATGCTAACCAGAGCTATATTACATCTGGCACTGTCCCTGTGATTGCTCAGGCAGCTGGAACAAGTTAGATTGCATTGTTTCCTATGACTTCCCCTTGCATATCAGTTGCCATTGCTCCACCTCTCCTGGAGCACTTTTCCGTCTATGTTCTCTCCTTCTGTTCTCAGCAAACTGCCAGAAGTTTTCACCATTTCTTCATCTCCACTGCAAAGCACATGGAAGGCCAAATATACAAAAGCAGATGCTAAGGAAATTATAGTATAGCTTTTGGACCAAAGCAATACAGATCACAATAAATGCTAGTGTGCTGCTTCATTTGGGATGGTCCCTGTTGGATATGGGCTCTTCTCTTTCCTAAAGGAGGACAATGGGAAACGCTTTTGACTTATCCTTCTTTTTTTCTTTTAGTTTACACTTCTGAACACTCCCAAACAGTGACCTAAACCCCAGGTCCACTGTTTCTGTAAAGCAGTGACGATATTAGCAGGGAGATTTTTGGCAGGTGATAACTTTGTGAGGGAAAACCCACCAGGATCCCTTTCCTGATATGAAATATTAATTGTTTCAAGAGTGCTGATATGAAGCTATATCCTTGTAAATCCAGCCTGGGTACACCACTTCCTTTGTCCACTCTGAGAGCTGTGAGTGAATGAAACAACTGCTTCAGTCTCTGTGATGAGATACAGCCATGACTTCATATTTCTTTTGTGCTGTCATATGCAGCTTGCTCCTTCCATGCAAGGCTGACCAGGGGAGTTGTGGAGTCTCCCTCTCTAGAGGTATTCAAAGTCTGCCTGGATGTGTTCCTGTGTGATCTGGTCTAGATGATCCTGCTCTGGCAGGGGGGTTGGACTGCATGAGCTTTTGAGGTCCCTTCCAACCCCTGACATTCTATGATTCCATGCATACCTATATGCAGCTTGCTCCTTCCCTGCTAGGTGTGCCAGCTGGCCAGAGACTGGGCCCAGTCCAGGAACACTTTACATCAGGTATTGCCATAGTTGAAGTTATTCTTGTGCTGTGGTGCTTGTCTAAAAGCCATTTTATCAGCCCAGTTCACACCTCTGGAGTATGGCTGGAGCTACCATGGAGAATGGTGTTCGTAGCTGTCAATCCTGTGAGCTGTGAACTGGAGGTCATATTTCCAGCCTGTGATCATTTAAGGTTACAGAAGAAAGAAGGCATTGCATTTGGTGTAGCATGAGTAACATGGAAGATGTATACACACTTTTCATAAAGCAGATACACTCTAGCCATTCATTCCAGGTCCAGATTTGGATTACTAGTGTTTATTTGTTAAGTGCCAACAATGTGCTCAGAGTTTTAGAAGGCTCAAAATGAAGACAATCATGAACTCTCCCCAAAGAGTCAGAGGACAGTTTAGATCAGGTGTTCCAGTTTAGGCTCATCCCCATTATGAAGTGGTGCTGAAAAAATCCAGATGCTTAATAAATAATTTTTGCATTTCTCTTGTAAAAATGTAACATCTATTGTAAATGACTAATTTTTTCTAAAGAATATTTTTGGAAGCAATGTCCATGTGGAGTAAGTATAAATGGCAATAAATTGTACAGAGTTTGCCTGGTGTTTCTAGGGGCTAAAGAGACTGGAAAGTCTTAGCCAAGAAGATGAAAAACTTTCAGACAAGCCAGGGAGTGAGTGCCGACATGGTTTAATCTCAGGCATCCATTAAAGGTTTCAGGCTACATTATCTGTGCAAGTGCTGGGCAAAGGAATGAGGCACCAGAGCCTGTTATAGCAAATAAATGTTAAGGCTGTGAGAACAGCAGAACTCATCTTCTCCTCTCCTATGAGGACAGGCTACAAGAGTTGGGACTCTTCAGCCTGGAGGAGGCTTCGAGGACACCTTATAGTAGCCTTCCACTATCTGAAGGGGGCCTACAGGAAGGCTGGGGAGGGACTATTGACAAGGTCTTGCAATGACAGAACAAGGAGCAATGGGTTTAAACTGGCAGAGGGAAGATTTAGACTGCATGTTAGGAGGAAATTCTTTACAGTGAGGCAATGAGGGGGGTGAGACACTGGCACAGGTTGCCCAGGGAGGTTGTGGCTGCTCCCACCTTGGAGGTGTTCAAGGCCAGGTTGGACGAGGCCTTGAGTGACCTGTACTAGTGGGAGGTGTCCCTGCCTATGGCAGGGGGTTGGAACTAGATGATCCTTGATGTCTCTTCCAACCTTACCATTCTATGATTCTATGATTCTATGTGTTGATATACAATGGGAATGAAGAAAGAAGTTGACTTCTTGTTGAGCATGGTTGGGCTTTAGCACTCAGTTCTTTGCCCAAAGCACATCAGTTCTGTGTACCGCATTGCTCTTGTAGGAGGTGAAATCTGCAGCCATGGAAAAGTAACACACATGTATGTGTGCAGATTTTACCTTCCTCTGAACTAGCACTTTTGGTCCTATGGGATTCTGGGCCTCAAACACCTTGCCCTGGTTCTCATGGGGGATTTCAGCCACCCAGATATTTGCCGGAAGACCTACTCAGCCAGAGAGCAGTAAAGGGGAAAAGGACCTGCAGGTCCTAGTGGATGGAAGGATGTCCTTGAGCCAGCAATGTGTTCTGGTGACCAAGAAGGCCAAGGTCATCCTGGGGTGGATTAGAAGGGCTGTGGTTAGTAGGTTGAGAGAGATTCTCCTCACTACCCTGCCACCTCTGCCCTGGTGAGGCTACATCTGGAATATTGTGTCCAGTTCTGGGCCCCTCAGTTTAAGAAGAACCTCAGAGAATTGGTTGAAAGAGTCCAGTGCAGAGCCACAAAAATGCTGAAGGGAGTGGAACATCTTCCTTATGAGGAAAAGCTGAGGGAGCTGGGGCTCTGCTGCTTGGAGAGGAGAAGACC
>WBNM01008423.1:0-17469 GCA_013399055.1 Ramphastos sulfuratus
CTTTGGCCCTTCTAATTTTTTCCTTACTTAGCCTCACACTTGTAGTCCTCCTGAGTGGTCTACCCCTTCTTCTAAGTGCCCTAAACTCTCATTTTTTTTTTACCCTGAGTGGCTGCCAAAGTTCCTTTTTCAGGCAGGCCAGTTGTCTTCCCCAAACCACTCTTGGCACATAGGAATGTCTTGCTCTTGTGCCTTTCAGACTTCTTTCTTGAAGAATCTCCAGCCTTTTTGGACTCTTAGCCCTTCAGGACTGCCTTCTAATGAACTTCTATTGACCAGTTTCCTAAACCAGCCAAAACCTGCCCTTCCCGAAGTTTATGGCAGTTCTACTGACCTTCCTCTTCTCCAAAAATCAAAACTATAATTTCACGATTGTTATGCTCAAGTCAGCCTCCAGCTGTTACTCACTCAAGTGTTCACAAACAGGTCCAGTGACATGCCTGCTCTGGAGCACACTGAGTATAAGCAACTTTTACATCGACGTTCTTGAACGATGTATTCCAAAAAACAGTATTTATTGCTGTAAAAACAAGGGAAACTAATAAACCTAAACTTTTGATCAGGGTTAAGACATACTTTCTGTAACCAGGGAACTGAAACAGAGAGCCTAACCACAGCCACTTGGTAGCAGCGAACTAAAGCGCTCTCAGCTGCAGTCTGAAGAACTGGGGGAATTTGTGGTGGTTGCGTGCACTAACTTGATATGGGTGGTCTGTTAACCTTTAGAGTCTTACAGCATGGCAAAACTTTATTTGACTTTGGCAAGAACATGCTTATAAATGCCCACGAAAAAGTGAAATCCTGTTTTTACAGGAACAAAGACCTAGATATTCTTAGGGAAAACAGTGCCAAGACGTAAATAAAACTTGTGAATTGAGGACTAAATCATGTCTGGACTCTTACTTAAATCTAAACATCTTCTGCTGAGAATGGGGCTTGTCCAGCTGGCTTCTGTACTGCATTTGCTTATGGTACGGCTCACATTAAGTTAGCTCAAAATGCCACTCTTGTCATATGTGAAAAACCTGCCAGCAAGTTGGAGCTGAACTAAGAGGGGAATGAGGAGAAGGAGGGCTGTGAATAGTGCACTGTAGCTGTTTTAACAGGTTGATGGATGTAATGGGTTTGCCACTGCTGTCCATTACTAAAAAAATTGTCTATGTACAGGTCAGTTATTGTCACATCCATCATATAGTGCTTGAATGACTAGGGCAAGTACTTGTGTAATGGAAGAGAAGAAACCTTCTCACAAAGCTCTTTTAACCTCAATTAAAACAAGACAGAAAACCCCAGGCCGTCCATATGCCCATAAAGAATGTATAAGACGGATGATCAATATAGGAAACCTTTACTGAAATTTACTAATTAAGCCTACCTAATAAATAACTACAAAATAAATCTGAAAAGGATAAAGCAATGTCCACCTACTAGGGCCAGGTGTTATTGTGAACTGTTGAGTTCCTGTGGCTCAGAAGCAATCTAAATATGCTACTTGTATGTAGGAGTTTGTTCCCAATGAAAGAGAGACAAAATACACAGACAAGAGGGATTGCTATTGGAGAAACTTAGGTCTGTAGCATGCTCTCCTTACTTTGCAAGTAATAATGTAAGTCCTGAGTAGTCGCTTTGTTCTGTTCCAAGGACCTCCTTGTCATTTCAGGTTGAAAAGGAAAAGCTATAAAACCAACTGATGGTGCAGAATAGTAACTTCAGTTGAAGAGTTATGCAGAAACTCATGATCCAGAGTGATAATGTTGAGCTAAAATCGTGCTGTTAAGCAGGTGTATTGAAATGGTTTTTCTCTGTGCTAAAACTTTCCTTTCCTTATTAGACTTTGAAATTTATTAAACTGAAGATTATCTAAGACCAGAGGGCAATTAGTTTGCTTGTTTGTTCTTCATAGTGAATATGTGCATGCATAGTACAGAAATTTATAAGAAATACGAATGCCAAATTTTAACGTTTCTCTAAGAGAATACACTTAAAGTTTCTTACTGCCTCTTTTTTGATTGTGTCTGCTCTAGGTTCATGTGTTGTTCGAGATGCCACAGGGAACATCAATAACACCATTGTCACTGAGCTGACAAATTGCACTACTGCAGCTTGCAAGTTAAACTATGATTTCTCATCCTGTGAGACAGGCTGTCAGTATGGGCTGATGAACAATTTCCAGGTATAAAATGTTCTCCTAAACTGGTTTATTGATTTTTATTACTTTTTTTTTTTTTTCCCATTTACACGGTAAGAAAAAAATCACAGAATAAAATAACTATATCCACAAGTATAAAGTTTGTCTGAAATAGTTAAATGGTATACTGTAGCTACTATGTAGAAGAACAATGTAACTGTGTTAAAAACATTTCGGGGTTTATACACAGGTGGCATAAATATTTACTCTTCTTTTGAGTAAACTGCTTAGGTTAGATGGTAGGGCTGCAGTTTTCTCTTTTTAGATACCTGAATGTCACCATTCAGTGATGTGGATACAAGTGCCCATTATTCAGTAATGATGCACAGTAATCATAGGTAGCCTCTGTCAATAACATTTTCTGTAATTTTAAGTTTCTTAGAAAACAATCTTGCTTTCTAGAATGATTTATGTATTTGCCACCAGTATCCTCTTCAATGGTAAGAACGTTGTGAGTTTTCATAACACCTGATGTTACCATATTTAGAAATCCTCTAGAAGTCATGGAGTAATTTGTAGTCTTCATCTTAGACTTCTCAGGCAATTGGGACACCCACGAATTATTGGTAAGGGTTTCCAAGAAACCAAAAAAAAAAAAAAATAAGGAGTGCAAACTGTTTAAGAGAGTAATACCTGTGTGGTATTACTTTTTTTTTTTTTTTTTTTTTTTTTTTTTTAANTTTTTTTTTGAAAAAGTCTGTATTTAGAAATATGTCAGAACTGCTTTTGTGGGGATGGATATTTTGCAATATGAAATGAAAAGAACCCAATATCTCATCAGATGTATGGCTGAGAATAACACAGAACTGATTTGCCTTGACTATCTCTTTTAAGTCATAACATGGGTAAGGTTGCTTACCATAAATATTTGTGCTTCTGTAAGCTAGTCATTAATGTTCTGGTTTCTTATCATTTAGTTTAAAGAGTGCTTCTAACTCCCAAATTCCTCTTGATTATTTCTGTGGAAAAACTAGAGGTTTTCAATAGGTAAATTCACTTCAAAGGCAAAAGGCTGCACAGCAACTGAAATATTGAAAACTTTGTCATGGCGATGACTGGCCACTTTGCTGCAATGCTTAGCTACCATCTCTCTTGTATTTTGTTTTTGTATTACTCGGACTTTTCCTTTTTTTTTTTCTTTTTTTTTAACTCATCCTCATTTGCTGTACATTTCTGAGAAGAGTCTGATTCTGTTGTCTCAGGGCATGTCAGAAGGAAATCATTTACCTAAGCAGCTATCTGCCAGCAGAAAAACTGCCGTCTGTCTTCTAACTGAAACTGCCCTTAGCTTAGTTGTTCTGAGTGATAGCCGTAAGGAGATTTTTTTTAATTCAAGTCACATGCTGGGGATGCTCCAAGCCTGTGTACCTCTCAAGCTCTTTATACAAATGTAGTTTTTTTTCTATAGGTTCAATGGCTGAGAACAAATACTTCACAAACCTAAATTAATCTCTAAAGTGAGCAAAAATTGTTGCATTTGTCTTGTAAGCATGCAGGTGCTTAGGTTGAAAGTGCACTTGTGTGCACAGCCTAATGACTTACGTCGCTTTGGTACAGCTTGTTCTGCATTAAGTTCTTCTGACAAAGCACTGAAATTAGTTGTTAGGCAGATCAAGTTCTGAATGTGTTTGGGCAGCAAATGGATGACTTGCGATATGAATTACCTGTAGAAAGCTTAGATGATACAAAGAAACTTAAAATTAGAAGAATCGATGATGCTGGCTTAGTCAGACTTGCATAAAAGACCATCTTCAGTTTCTGTTCTTGTCAATACAAATTAATTGCCGGTCCTTACAGGCTTCAGGTATTTTTCTGCTCAGTGGCATTTCTGTGCTCTGGCTGTCACCTAGTAGATGGGTAACTTCAGAAACTTGTTTTAAGTTCTGTACCTCTCTCTGGAACTTCCCTAGGTTAAGTTACAACTTTATACAATTAAAATACAGAATTTGGTTAACTTTGAATGAAAGTGAAAGTAGCATTGAACTCCATTCCAGAAACAGTGGAAAGGTTCTGCTAAAATGTTCCTTCTACAAATGAAAAAGTTTGGGAAAGGGGGAGTTGAACAATGCGTTGTCCATATTCATTATAAAAATGTAACTTTAAAGAAGCTGCTGCTCGTTTTCATGTGGCATTTTTTTTGGCTTCACCTGGACTGAAGAATTGAAACTGTAGTCAAACTATACTTCATTATCCTCAGTGTTTGAAATGTAAGAAACTGAAGAGTAAATGACAAGCAAAGGTAATGAGTCCATTATCAGTAGTAACTATGTGTCTGTCTCAGGAGGCTAGTGATAAAAGGGGAACAGGGCAAATCTTACTAGATACTTGTCCTAATTCTGTATGTTCTTACAAGGGTGAAAATTTTAGTGTGCTATAGCTAACTGCATGTGTAGATTACTTGGTTTTGTGGTCATGAGTTATGGATTACGGTATGTATTTTGCCAGGTGGGGAGAGAGGGGTGATTAACACCATGGCATACTGGTTCTGCTGGAACTGATCCTTTTTTACATTAGTAACCTATATTGTAACTTACTAGCTTTTAAAATGGACAAACATTATCTGTATATATCTTACCCAGATTTCATGGTAATTTATAAAACACGTACAATGCTAAAACCAGACAGTGTAAAGAAATGGAGGCAGTGAGCAGAAACTAGTACGAATGTGAAATCTGAGCAGATTGTAAAACTAAATTGCAAGAAGTTGGTGCAAATATGATACAGTGAAGACCTTGAAATAATATGCAAAATCAGATGGGAAGAAAAGTGATTTAGACTTTGACATAGATTCTGTCTACAAGAGGTTTTTCCAGGAAAAATTCCAGTTGTCCTTGCAGGGATGAAAATTTTGATACTGCTTGTACAAAGACGATTATGTTGCTATAGCAATGGTTTTACTTCTAAAATATTTGTCAGTAAAGCATTTACACCCTTAACTTCTCTTCTACAAGTAAAGGGCTGTTTCACACTAGAATTTACAACTAACTTTTAATTACAATGCTAAATTAAATGTTGAGTGTAGGAGGGATGGCTTAATGTATGTGTCATTAATTTTATTCATGTGCTGCCTTTTTTTTGTCAGCCACAAATACGCTTCAGGAAATTCTCTCCTTCATTCATTACACTACTATAACAGCTACTCCAATCTCATCTTGTGTACCTGCAATTATTTGATAATCTTTTTAGGGAGGGGATGCCTTGAATTGACCAGTAAAATACGGTATACCATGTTTGAGAGACCATTTCTGATATGGAGGAAACTGCTACATTTCATGGCCCTAGGAATGTGACTAAAACTTCATCAGTCATCTGTATTCTGTTGTTAAGAGCATGGTGTACCCAATATGATTGCTTTAGACAAGATTTTATAACTTCACTTAACAGTCATGTGAAAACTGGATACTTCTACATAATCTTTCTTGCCTTTCTTCAGTCTCTTTCCCAATACTCTAGATGAGGTTGCTAGAATGAGAGAGGCAAATAATTGGTGCAAAGTGATACAGAACCTCATTCTGACACGGCATGCTTGCAAGTCACCGTACTGGATTTGGTCCATTCATTTGACTTTTCCGAGACTGTTAGCAGTACCCTAATCAAAATACTATTTTAACAAATTGTAAGGTGTTTTTCTTCCATGACTTATTATCTTGGGAACAAATTGAGACATTTGCTATTGATGTTTTTGACAAGGAATTACATCGTTGGACTATGTATTTTGTGTGAAAAACCACCTTCTTTTGTTCTGAAATTCAGATCCATTTATATCCCTTGGTTCGTCCATAGCTGAATACCTGCTTTTAAGTGGAAGGAACATAGTGTTTTTTCTCATTTGTATGTTATTGGTTCATCTGTATAGTGTACTCTTTCATACTCTTTTTTTTTTAAAAAAAAAGGTACTATTTTGATTTCAGGTGATGAGCATGGTATCAGGATTTGCACCACTGATTTCTGCAGGTATATTTTCAGCTACACTGTCCTCTGCATTAGCATCTCTTGTGAGTGCACCTAAAATCTTCCAGGTAAGTGTGGAATCTTTGAAAAAAGAGTTTAACTTCTGAATCAAAATTTTTGGAAGGGTGCTCTGATGTACCGCCATCGTGATTCATAGCAGCTAATTTCAGTATATTGATCTATTGTTTAGCTGTTGCTTAGAATGGGAAAACAGTTAAAGATATCTAGAAAATTTGTTCCAGATCTATGTATTTCAGGTTAGTTTAGAGGTTAGTTTTGGTGTAATTAACATTACAGGAATCTACAAATGCCTTTAATTTTTTTAAAAAGTAACAGTAGGACACGTACATGTGAACAGATTAGTTCATTTCTCAAAGTAATCACAGAAGTAGATCAAGATGTGGAATCTTGATCCTTGTTATTAAAATAATTGAGTACCACTTCTTGCATAAATAATTAACATTGATTTTGTTCATATTCCTGAATGTATTTTACTTTACCTTCCTTTTTAAGCATTTAATCTTATTTGTCTTACAAGTTCTTTTTAATTGGGCAGAACTTTAGTGTCCTCTAATGACCTTCTTTCCCAAAAGTTCCGTAAGGGGGTCAAGCATGGAAAAGAACAGAAGCACAAGTAGTGATGTATAGAGCTACTGTATACATTGAGCAAACTTTCTGCTTTCTGAAGAAAATACTGTCTCTAAAGAGACTCCTGGATTGTTAGCAGAGAAGTAAAATAGTCAGTTACATGCAGAAGAGCAAAGCTTGTTCTTAGAGACTGAAAATACTGAAAGATAAAATACTGGAAACGAAAAATGTCACAATGCAAAGACAGTTGCAAGTAGAATTAGTGGCTATAAACCTTTTTTCCTTTGGACAAAATATGCAGTGGAAGACAGCATTAGTAAGGATACATTCTGAATAAATTCCACTCTGACTCTTGAACTTTTTTTTTCCCTTAGGCTTTATGCAAGGACAATATTTATCCAGGATTTCAGATGTTTGCCAAAGGTTATGGGAAGAATAATGAGCCACTGAGAGGATACCTTCTAACATTTTTAATTGCTCTTGGATTCATACTAATTGGTTAGTTTGAAATTGCAAGTTTCAAAATGCTTTTGTATTTTACCAAAACATTCTAGTTCATAACATGACTTGGTGAAAATGTCCTAGAGGTCTAATGCATGGTTTAATTTGAAGTCTCTAGTCTGAATCTGTTTGGGGGGTTACTTCCTCATGCCTTCTAGATAGGACTCTGCCTAGGACTGCAATAAATTTGAATTGAACTGTAACAGTACTGTATTTTTCTGAATAACCTAAGATATCTCTCTCTAGTTACTGACAAGGTGTGTAAAATATGTGTAAAAGATGTAAAAATACACTTTTGGCTTCTCGTAGAGAGATGTTAAATCATGTAAATAAAAATGTATTTAAGATTTTAATAATTATAAAAAGCTTCAGTAAATGCAGACTTGCAGGAGTAACCCTTTTTAAAGTGTTCTTCTGCAAAGTTAAAAACAGTAGAGATGAGTGCTGCTGCTACTAAAGGTAAAGATAGTCTGGGTAGAATTATGTGGTTTTCTGTGTAGATGCAAGTTAATTGTGCAGTACGTGTACTGCTGCTTTTAAATTTCTTTTCCAAGTTTGCTCTTCCATACCTTCCCCAAGTCTGCTTAAATACAGGTATAATCACATCCTTACTGCAGCATGCTGACTGAAGCTTGATTATGAGGACTAACATGGTACATTCTGCATTTTGAGTCACTTTTATTTGGTGGTGAGAATACACAGGTTTTGTACTGTGTACGGAAAGGAGCGCTTCAGGTTCTTCTTCTCTTTCACTAAAAAGTGTACTCCGTGTGATGCTATTGGTGATGCTATTGGTCTATAATGCACAATACTAGTACCTAACTTTGTCTGCTATTGCTGTTCACCATAGTGGATTGTCTCTTCAACTTACTGGGATCTTGTTCTTTTGCTGTTTGAGAATTGAAGTAGAGAGAGCTGTTAATCCTCATTCAGAACCTGTTGTATGGTGCACTGTTTGATTAAGCCATGGTGTGAAAGAAAGAACTCAGTGAATTACTTTGAGGATGTAGTGCTTCCTAAGCAGTGATCTTGGGAGCATGTGGTAGTATGGAAAAAAGTTTACAGAAAAGAAAAAGTTACACTTCCTGACTATCAGAAGATAACTTGGTAAATCTGAGACCATTAAGATAAATACATCCGTCTGAACAGAAAAGACAAAGTATTTCTTATTGGAGTACATTAGAAAATAGGGGTGTTTGCAGCAGATTTTGTACTTTATAGTCTACAAAGCCACTGGGTAATGTCTTTTGTAACAGTGTACTTTGTTTTTGATTTTACAGCTGAGCTGAACGTCATTGCTCCAATTATTTCTAACTTCTTCTTGGCCTCATATGCTTTGATTAACTTCTCTGTATTCCATGCTTCTCTTGCAAAGTCTCCAGGTAGGAACTGTATTTTGAGGGTGAAAGTTTAGCCTGCAATTTCTTTATGTGTAAATAAATAGAATTTTAAAGGTATGCTATAAATATACTTGGATTTTCTGAAATTGATGACTGAGTGATCTAGTGGAGCTTGGGAGCTGCTAATTTTGTCATCTTTGAAACAAATCAGTGTTTATTCAAAAACTCTTGAAGAAAGTTTTCTCACTGTGTCTGGTGTTCAGGAACCACTGTTTTGTCATCTTTGAATTTCTCTGTTTATATGTTTATCTTCCAGTCCAGAAGAAACTCGAATTGCAGGTGACATTGACCACGTTTTTATGGCCTTTGATACAGAAGTCTAGCTAGATTACTGAATAAGTCAAAACCCAGTGGTTGCATAACAGATATGTCATACACAGTCCACTATGCATTTATACTGAAATAATACTCTTAAAAGCTTCTCAAGCTGCTGAACTGGTAAACGTTATTTTACCAGAGCATGTGCATAAATAATTTGCACAACCATTTTATTTCTGGTATGTTTGCTAACCTTGGGTGTGTTGTGGATGTTTGGATGTGTATTTACCTGATCTTGGATAAACATGACAAATTAAGGATGTAAAATAGTGACAGTGCAGTACCTTGATATAGTCAAGTTCTACTTGGTTATATCTCTGCTTTTTCCTTTTCACATGCTGAAAATTTTTGACCATGTGAAAATAGTATAAATACACAACTAGAGTGGTACGTGAATGAGCAAGCCACAAGTTGGTAATTCATGTTACACTGCTTTTGAAAGCAAAAAGTCAATTGTCAGCAAGCTTGCCAAAGATTTCTGTAGCCTGGTTCAATAGGCACACAGGCATAGCCATCTTCAAACTTCCCTTTTGAGATGTGCTCTTAGGGGACAAGAAAGACACATAATCATTTGAAAGGTGTTGGGAAACCAAGAACATTTATACATTACTGAAACTATAACGTGAAATGTAGTACAGAACATTAGGGAAGGAAAAGAGGAATAGTGCCTTCCTTGTCTTAGAGCAGTGATTAAACTTCCCTCCTGTTTTTTCTCCTGTCCTCCAAATTGTATCTTTGGCTAGGTTGGCGTCCTGCTTTCAAATACTACAATATGTGGATTTCTCTCGTTGGAGCTATTCTGTGCTGCATTGTGATGTTTGTTATTAATTGGTGGGCAGCACTTCTAACATATGTCATAGTTCTTGGACTGTACATTTATGTCACTTACAAGAAACCAGGTATGTATAGGGGCTCAAGAAAGCAGGGAAAGAGGGATGTGTAAGAAAGGAAGAAGTGATGGCTTTTAGGGATAAAAACAACTAATTATTTCTGTTTAGCCGTCCAGTTCAAACTTCTGTTTCAGGCCTTTTAGTTGTAATGGGTGTAATTATGCTTGTGTAGTCATTGCTGTTGTGACCCCTTCCAAATTATGAAGGTACATACCTTGCAGTTAGATGTAAACATTTGAATTAAAATTGGAGGCAAAGGTGCTTGTGGAAGGAATGGCTTGGAGCATCAAAGGCACTAGGGAAACATACTGTGTTGTGGTAGGAAGTAAAAGAGGACCCTCTCTTTTCCAAATTACAAGGAGATTTAACTGGTGTTTTGTGGTTTTGTTTCGTTTTGTTTTTTTTTTAGGTAAGCTATTCCTATGGATATGAATAACAACTTAGATCTAATTTTTTCCTCCTTCTAAATGTGCTCTATGTTCAATTTCAACATGCAGCAGATCTGATCTGAAAAGTTTCTGAAGTTGAAAACCCTGCTTTCTGGGTTATGAAGTTTATGAAGTACTTGGATAATAAATTCATTGTAACTATTGAAAGATATATATGGGAACTGGGACACTGGGATCTTTGTTATTTTTATAAGGAAATATGATCTAAAAAGGATCAGCTTAATCTAGCAGTTCTTCACTGAAAGTATTTTGAGTTTAAGGCAGTGTTTTGAGATTATTTTTTTTTTTTTGCTATGATACAAAACTACCAAACATGGAATTATTTTTTTTGAAACGTTAATTTTTCGACTCTGAAGTTGCCACAATCTTTGACATTTTGGGCAAAACTCCTGAGGTTTTTCTTCCTATAATTGTGAAATAGTGAACTTTTTAACTGGTGTACTAAAACTTCTGCAGGAATGCTGAATTTTCCTATTTAACAATTGACTGGTATTGTGTAGAAAGGACCAGGAGGTAGCTTAAAACTTGTGTGTTTTCAGTTGGCATTCAACATTGATTTTGCGATAGTGTAGCTTTACAATGAACAGCTTTAACTAAAATGTTGGAACTTTTATTCTTCCAACAGATGTGAATTGGGGGTCCTCAACGCAAGCTTTGACTTACTTAAATGCACTACAACATTCTATTCGGCTCTCAGGAGTGGAAGATCATGTGAAAAACTTCAGGTAACAAAAGACATAAGAAATTATCTCAATGTATTCAGTAGGGTGTAGTCACAATGTTTGCTGTCATGGTTTCCATTAAAGGCCTGTTTCATGTCCTGGGGTTATAAAAAAATGGAGTTTCACCACTGAACATACTTATATTAGCATTTTATTTCTGATTAAGAATTCACTTTAGAAGCAAGTGTATGGATGATGCCTGCTTATAGCAACCTGACAGCTTCTCTGGGAGGTCCTACTCAAGGAGGCCATTTTCTATTCTATATTAATGGCACTTTTCTGGACTACACTATATAGGAAAAAAATGCTTCAGAAAGAATGAACAGGAAGTACTGACTTAAACTAAGGCCTCCAAAAAGTAGAATCAGAGATTGAACATGACTTTATCCTGTGGTCTTGTCTAGTCCCAGACTGAACTGACTTAACCACAGATCCAGCTGCAGAATTGAATCTGACTTCAGTTTACATCAGATTTCTTGGGGCCATATACAGTCAAGTTTTGAGCGTTTTCCATGAAGGGAGGTTCTGTTGACCTGCATTTTAAAATAGAGCAGTTATTTCCTACATGCTGCCTGTGTTCGACAGGATTTACAGTGCTGGTACTTAGTCGAGCAAATCTCTGTCATCCCTTGCAGCTAAAACTATAAGAAGTGTATTGTTCTGTTATGCTCAGTGTATTAAGAAGAGACTCAAGCTACTAATGTTTTGTTGTTTGCATACTTAGGGTAGAATTTAATAAGGATCCGGTTCAGGGAGAGGCTTTTGATAGAGGTGCTGTTTGTAAGGTTTAAGTCCAGAACTCAGAACCTGGCAGTAGTGCAGTTTTTCAAAGACAAGGTCTATGGTATTTCCTGTCAGTTGGGAAAATAGTCCAAACCTCTTCCGAAAGTGTCTAAATTTTATTGAAGTTTAGGATAGCTACTTAAAATGTCTGTGTTGCATGCATGCAGCCAGTTGAAGATAGATAAGTGTCATGGTTAGTTAGATACCAGCACAACCTGAAAATAAAATGCAGATGTATTGATATGAGTATTAATAGGCTTTCCACTTACCAACTTAAGAGTTGGCTGTTGTAGGTCAACCACAAAATCCAAAGTTTAATTATGAAACGGCTTTTCTTTCTGAAGTCCTAATGTGACATTAGAATCCCTGATTTATGTGAAAACATTGTATTACTTATTATATCAAACTGTATTATTCACAGGAAAAAGGTCTACATTCAGAAGCTCGTTTGTTGCTTATGTTTCAAGGGCTACATTTTCAGACTTTACCAAATACAAGTCTGAAGTCTATCATTACATAATTTGGAATATCTAACTGTGATGAGTGTTGCGAGCTCACTTCTGCTGTGAGTCTGTTTTTTTTTTTTTTCTGCAAGCATCAAGGTAGACAAAGGCCTTATAGGGAAATTCTTACCAAATACAACTTTCTGTGTACGCTGGTACAGGAAATGAATGCTGTGCTGATCAATGTGTACTTAGCTGAAGTACTTCAAATACAATCCTATTTAGTTGGAGAAGCTAGTGTAATAGCTTTCTGAGCTTTAATCTTTAATTGTTATCCTAAGCAGATAGAAATCTTAATGTAAGCCAGTTTTAACCACAATGGCTGTAGGAGAGCTATGTTTTTTGATAGCTGCTGGTTCCTAACCTGTGGCAAAAAATGCTTTTGAGTTTTATAGATTCTACTTGGGAGCAGTTCAATATTTAAGTATTTATTTAATAATACATATTTGCAGATAATACTGAGTTGGCAGAAGTGTTGATCTGCTTGTAGCAGGATATGGACAGGCTGGGTTGATAGGCTGAGGAAAATTGTCTGCAGTTCAGCAACGCCAACAGCCAGGTCCTGTGCTTGGGTCATGGCAACCCCATGCAATGCTCTCTGCAAGTTTGGGTCAAAGAGACTGGAAAGCTTCCTGGCACAAAAGGACCTGGGAGTGTTGGTCAGCAGTCAGCTGAACATGAGCCAACAGTGTGCTCAGGTGGCCAACAAGGTCAGCAGCATCCTGGCCTGTATCAGGATTAGTGTGGCAAGCAGGGCTAAGCCAATGGTTGCCTGGCTGTACATGTCACTGGTGAGGCCACACTTTGGGCCCCTCACTACATGAAAGATCCTGATGCGCATCCAGAGAAGGGCAGCAAAGCTGGTGAAGGGTCTAAAGAACAGGTCTTAAGCAGCTGAGAGAACTGAGGTGGTTTATTCTGGAGAAAAGGAGGCTGAGAGGTAACCTTACTGCTCTCTAAAACTGCCTGAAAAGAAGTTGTAGCAAGGCAAGCATCAGGCTCTTTTCTCAAGTAAAAAGTGATAGAGGAGGAAATGGCCTAAAGTTGGGCCAGGAGAGGTTTAGATTAGATATTAGGAACATTTTCTTCACTGAAAGGGTGGTCAAGCACCAAAATAGGCTCCTCTGGGAGGTGATTGAAGCCTCCCTCCTGAAGGTAATTAAAGATGTGTAGATGTGGCACTGAGGGACGTGGTTTAGTGACGGAATTGACAGTGCTAGATTACCAGTTGGATTCAATTATCTTAAAAATAATTTTTAACCTAGATGATACTATGATTCTGTTTATATGATTCTATTATGGAAAATTAGCTGGAGCTGCTGTCAAGATTGAGGTAGATGATCATAGGTGATTGTTATGATAGGAAAAATTACCTCTTGAAATTAATTCTGAAGTCTTGACACTTTCTCTTAAAAATGAGTGGAAAGTTCCTAGAATAACTTGCTTACTGTTGTTTGTTTTCATCTTCTGAATGATAGTAATTAAAGAAAAAAGAAACGGCACAACTTTTAGTTTTTCTGTTGGGCACAGAAGAATCTGTGCTAGAAAATGCAGAGGGAAAATCTAACTTAAAAATGGGGGAAAGTTCATCTGTAACATTGGGTTGTCTCGGATTTTTTTAAATGTCTGTGTTTTCAAATTTAGGGCAATTACTGAGCTTGGAACCAATTAATCATATGTCTATTTTTAGCAAAAACACTGGTCTTTACTTAATGTAGTCTTGTAAAAGTAGACGAACTTATTACTTCTGCAGTGGCAATTACATTCTTAGGGTCAGTATTTCAAAGAAACGTGTTTCTGTTTAATTAAAAACTCCACAACTCCAGGTGAAGTGAATTCAAACCTCTTTTACTTCTCATCTATCCACAATTCCAGACCTCAGTGCTTAATTATGACAGGCCCTCCAAATGCGCGTCCTGCTTTACTTCACCTTGTCCATGCTTTTACCAAGAACGTGGGCTTGATGATCTGTGGCCACGTGCATATGGTAAGTGTGTTCCAACTTTACTTTAAAGTTATCGTGTGTTTTTTGTTTTGCTTTGTTTCTAGCCAATTTGCTTTTTATTTCTGGTTCTTATTTGTGTGGAGGTTTATTTTCAGTTGGTTGTATTTTTTAAAGTGAAAGCATCATTAGACATTGGGAAGTGCAAAAAGAGACTGACAGGTGAGGTCCACTGATGGTCATCACTGTGCTGGTTAGGGTGTACTATAAAGGAAACTGAAAAATTAGTAACTTTGGTTTTTTAGTGTTTGAGTGCTGAGGAAGATTTGCAGGAGTAAAGTGAACACTGAATTACAGCCTAGATCTCTTTTATTTCCTTGTATCCCATGCACTCTGAGGTACTATTTCATGCTTTGACCAGAGCACTTGGTTGAAGTAATGTGCAGTACACATCTGGATATTCACTTAGTGTTGCTGTTTCAGGGAGAGTGATTCCTGTGCAGTTTTCTTCCAAAGACTGGGCTAAAATCTGCTTCAGTTGTAAATTCAGTATCGGTTTAGCCAGTAGTTAAAAATTGCTTTTAAGCTTTCAAGTAAACTTATTTCTTCAGCTACCAGATGCATTTCATTGATAGGTAAAACACTAGTGTGAACAGGTATCATGTTCCTTATCTGCCAAGCCCCTACTACATTGCTAAATTTTTATTTTGTCAGGATATGAAGACTGGGGGGTTTGGGTGTTTAGGAGGTATGTGAGGACTGTTCTGTAAGGATGTAATTTCAGCAGTTCTTACTACTTTAAAACAAAACAAAACAAAATAACACAAAACAGCAAAACAAAGTATTTTGTTAAAGCACAAAAACAGACCTGTAGAAGTTTTTGTTCTGGGTGGAGTGTGATGTGGTGATGGAAGGAAGCAAAGTCATTCTTGTTGTGAGTAAATTAACTGTGATAGGTGGTGGTGATCATGCTATGATGTGTACCAAAGCTTCACTTAGCTACAGAGAGACTGTTGCATCTGATAAACATCGATAAATATATTTTGGCATATTGGGATTGTGTAGTTTACCTTCTTATTTTACAGCCCAATTTTCTGTCGTGTCACTGAGAATGCTTGAGCACATGTGACTTCAAAGATTTATTGCTCTTAAATATTTTACCACTTAGTATGACTTAGTTCCAATCTAATGAATGCATAAGAGCAAATCAAATTAATGCAATCCACAGAGCATACGTTTTCATAAGCAAATATTGACCAGTTTTGTCTTCAGAAACTTGAATTTCAATTCCTCTATATACAAACTTTCAGTTGAGTGCAAAGGACAGAAAATGAGTAATGCTAGAGAGGTAAGATATCACAGATGGAATTACCCACTGTCTTTCAAAAGTAGGGCTGTACTTGAAAAGAGTAAGGTAGTGTCAGCCTTTCTTGTAGGAAAACAGAGTTCTGGTGAGAAGTACTCTGGGAGCATGTCCTACCTCAAATTCTTTCCCACAAGACGATGACACTGCCTTATTCTTCACTAACTCTGACCAGTTGGTTGGAGTGTGTATCCTTTTCTGAAAACTGTATCCTTTTCAAAACTAGGTAACTGTGGGTTTGATTATACCTTGTTCTGTATTCTGCATTTTGAGGTCTACGAGGAACAGCGTTTTATCCTGATGGGAGTAATAGAAAGTATTTAAAGAAATGACTTTGCAACGTAGAACTGCAGTAGTGACACTATTGTGACCAAAGGCTGGTTAGGACTATATACACACTCAGAGGCATGTTTGTGCAGCTTGAAACAAATACTCTGATAATGCCTAATGTTGTTATCCTATACGTGTGTACATTTCATTACAAAAACCTACAGTGTGCTTTGGAGGACATGCTTGTGCCACCTGCTGGGGAAGTGGGGTCTGCTCTGCAGGAACATTGCTAAAGCTTCAGCAGCCTCTTTGATGATGGTGCCTGATACTTTGATATTTCAGGTTTTGTTGGTTTTTGGGGGATTGTGGGGTTTTTTTTATAGTGTGGAAGCATGTTTTGAGGTTCTTCAAGTTTGAATTAAATTCTAGCAGCAAACTAAAACAACAACAAAAAACCACCAAACAAACATAAAAGAAAAAACAACCCAGGAGTTGCTTTATTATTGCTAATCGTCATTCTTGTACTCTTTTCACTTTTTATTTCGTATTTTGAAAGGGTCCTCGGAGGCAGGCTATGAAGGAGCTGTCTACTGATTTAGCTAAATATCAGCGATGGCTAATTAAAAACAAGATGAAGGCTTTCTATGCACCAGTGCATGCAGAGGACTTGAGGGATGGAGGACAATACTTAATGCAGGTACACCTCTCCCAGTTTTATTATTTTTTTTAATGAAGGTGATGAAGACAAACATGAAAATTGGAGGCATTTTTATGCATTGAAATATTTTCATTTTGCAAACTAACCTTAAAACTTTGAAAAGTACTTTGTTTTCTGCTTAAGAAAGTAATAGAACCTTTAGTTGTTTCAGTAACAACTTTCTAAAAAACACTTCTTGTTCTTCTTAGGCTGCGGGTCTGGGTAGAATGAGACCTAACACCCTTGTTGTTGGATTTAAAAAAAACTGGAGACAAACTGAAATGAGAGATGTTGAAACCTATATCAATTTATTCCAGTAAGTAGCAAATGCAGAGGTGTAGCTCTTGTGCTCCGTTTCAGTATGTTTGGTAGTAAATTAAGATTTTAACTGCATAAAATCTTTCATGTAGACTTAGATTTTCCATATTGCTGATTCATCAGTCTTCCAATACCTTTCTTTTCCTTCTGATATGGAAATTAATAAGCAACTTTTAATAGTTTAAACAGATTTCTGTAGAACAGCTTTGTACCTAGAAAGAGTGCAGCAGGTAAGTCTGAGGTTTAAAATTTATTGTCTTTAGAGGTGTTTGATGTGCCAGTCTGCTAAACTCTTTAAAGCATAGTTTCATGTGAAAGCAGGGGAGTTTGCACCCTTCTTTGATAAAGATTTGTTAGAAAATGAATCGGCTTTTATGCTGAAGTTCTATCACAGTATCACCAAGGTTGGAAGAGACCTCAAAGATCATCAAGTCCAACGTGTTACCACAGACCCCAAGACTAGACCATGGCACCAAGTGCCACGTCCAAACCCGGCTTGGACACCTCCAGGGACGGTGACTCCACCACCTCCCTGGGCAGCCCATTCCAGTGGTGAATGACTCTCTCAGTGAAGAACTTTCTCCTC
>WBNM01008426.1:0-26870 GCA_013399055.1 Ramphastos sulfuratus
ACTGGATGACTTTTGAGGTCTCTAATTCTGCGATCTTGGCCAATGCCTTATGATGTCTCTATGGCTTTTGGATGAATCCAGGTGACAACAAGATCTTTCTGTCCTTTTCCTGCTTGCATAAAGGTGTAAGAACATGCAGAAGCTTGCTTCACTAATTGTGTAGGTGAAGCAATCGTGTCCCATTTCCTGTTACAAAGTGCATACTATCTATGGAGCTCTGCAGTTTACAAATACTGCTGCAGCTTGTTACCACAACTACAAGGACCACAGTTTCTCATAACTGCTCCATATGAAAGTGTTTGCAGGTACCAGGGTGTGTTCAAGGCAGCCTGGGAAGAATACTACTGCCCAATCCCATGTTAAGCAACAGTAAATAGATAAATTGCCTTCTCTCCCTTCACTTGTGTAACAACCTTGTGCTTGTGTGAATTTCCCATGGTTATCCTGACAAGCCATGAGCAGATAATAGCTGCAGGACTGGCCTGGACTGGAAATTCTGACAGGAATTAAGACTGTTTTCATTCGAATGTTTAAAATGGCTTTAAGGTGGAAGACGATAGATTTAGAGTGGATATTAGGAGGAAACTCTTTACTGTGAGGGCATTGAGACACTGAAACAGGTTGCTGAGGGAAGCTGTGGATGCCTCCTCCCTGGAGGTGTTCAAGACCAGGTTGCATGAGGCCTTGAAGCAACCCAGTCTAGCGGAAGGTGCCCCTGCCCGTGGAAGGCGAATTGGAACTAGATGATCTTTAAGGTCTCTTCCAACTCAAAGCATTCTGATTCTATGATCATTTTTCAGCCTGCAAGTTTGTAACTAACAAGAATTTATTCACACAACTCTTCAAAGAGGTACAGTTATCACCATTGTACTGAAAAGATAATTGAGATACAAACTTTTATAGACTGCTTAGGCCATATGACAATTATGGTCTTATTTTTATTTACATTGTTTTGAACAATTTGGGAAGTCACATTTGGGGAAAGGAATCTCATAATCTATTTTATAGAGCTTAATCTATTTTATAGAATTGATTACTTTTTTTTTTCATACTAGCTAAAGAGCTCAGGACTTGGTTGAATTTCACTCAGGAGTCCAGCTCTCTCCTTTCAGACCTCTGTGAGAGGGACACTTGACAGCAGCATTCAGCACAAACTTTAAAGTAGTTTGAAAGCAAGTACATAGTTTCAGTGCAAGGTCTTCTGTCACTAATCCTCATTCAGTGTAAACCTGTGTTCTGTCATTCAGTTTACCTTGACAATGGACTTCTTAAGCCACCTGATCCTTACTGAAGAATAGGAGCATGGTCAGAGCAAATCAGCTTGAAGTAACGACAGTAATTTCATTCTTCTCACAGATTTTTTACTTCCCTGTTGACATGATCTGAGCCTCAAACCATGTGCTTGGAGACAGAGCCATGCCAGGTTTGAGATCGCCTGGGAACGAAAGTGAGTCCAGCATTCAGAGACTGTTGAACCCAGCTGATCTCTTTCTTAAACACAAATGGCAATGGCAACCTGGTAAATGAGATGTTCTTGAACTTGTCAAGAAATCAGAGATTAGAAGAAAAAAGAAAAAGAGAGGACAGAGATAACAAGAAGGAGAGAGATGTCGCTTCTCCAGGCTCCAGAGTTATGCAGTGCAGTCTCCGATCCATTTTCCAAAGTGGTGGGGCACCAGCCTGACCTACCTGGCTTTGCTCTTTTTGCAATCTCCTGTGCCTTGGGATCCTCCCCTCAGGTGCAGTTTGCACAGCATGCACACTAGCTCATTTGGAAGGTTCCTGAAATAGGTCTGGGGAGTGTAGGGAGTCTCAAGGGTCAGTTTACTGCCCTGATGTTTTGATCTCTCCATACACCATGCACCCTTTATCCTGGGCTGGAGCAGGGTGGCACCCCAGGAGGAGCACTGCCCCACCTCCACAGAACATGTCACTTGTTGCCTCTCACTGCTCACTAGCCTCTCAAGGACACTTTTTAAGGCAGCCATGACAGCTGTATGTACATGACCCAACCACTCACCATAGGAAGAAATCCCGGAAGCCGTGAGCTTCTGCGTGCTTGTTTTCATCTCTGCATCTTATCAGCAATAGAGTAAAGTAGAAACATGATGTCTTGCCTTACAGTCTGGTGGCAAAACAAAGCTAACATGCCAAGCCATGCATAACTTGCAAAAGTATTAAACTGCATTTGCCAGATATATTCCTTTTTGCAATATAGGAGACACTAGATAGAATATTTTTTCAGTCTGCCAAAGTTGAAGCTCTGCAGGAAGGCAGAAACCAAATCATTACCAATGCTTAGCAATTAGCCTCTGCTAGAAAACTAGTACTCTAGGTACCCATTTAGCATGATTTCCCTTAATTCTGGTAGGATATATCCTACAAACTCAACAGTAGGAACAGTAGTTTCCAATTTTATTATTACAATTAATGTTTATTGAAATTCCAGGATACAACTGAGTGGCCCTAATAAATGTACTGTAAAAACTAGCAAGTAATGTTTGAGAACAAGCAGCTTCCCTTTTTCACTGTGAATAGAAGGATTCACCTGTTTTCTCATTTATGTATGTATTTTAATGAGCAGGTTACATGTCAAGTCACATTTGTCCTTGTCAAGTCATGGTCTATTGCTTTCTGGTTTTGAGAAGCAACATTCCCTCACTGGGTAATAATTTTAGTAGGACTGAAAGTCCTGCCAGCAAACCAAGCCTCCTTGTCTATTGTCAAGTCATGATATATTGTATTGTGTACTTGAGAGGCAACATTCCCTCACTGGGTAATGATTCTAGTAGGACTGAAATGTGTTCCAACAAACCAGGGCTCAGGAAGCCTTGCTGTGGCACTTACGTCCTCTAGGCCAAGATGTACTCCTAGTGTGGATGCTCAGCATTAGCACTGATAGCGAAGGAACAGAGGCTAGTGCAATACGCATGGGTGTCATTCCTGGCAGGCAAGCCTCCAAGAAATACAGTATATTGCAAGGAAAAAACTGTGCTGTACCAAAAGTACAGCTGGCCAAAAGTAAGGATACATTGCTGCTTCCTATTTTCACATGCAGTATCTGTATTGCTTACACTTTACCCAGTAAATGTTACCCATAATATGGTACTTCTTCCAACAAGGCGTGGAGCCATAAGTGTGCCATGTACCTTCAGCTGAGTTTTCCCCTACAGAGACTGATGGGACAAATACGCTAAAAATATTGAACTTATTCCTTGAGGTATAGAGATTCCGTTTTAAAAGGTTACGCTTTCTTTCAGCCTGCCTCCTACTAAAGCATACCGTGTTCTGTCTCTTCCAGGCTACATAACCAGCTTGCAGCTGCTCTTTTAAAATGACTTAGTTGAACTCTCTGAATCTTTCCTTTCTCTGTTACCAGAAGCAGAGTTAGAGGTTCCCATGGAAACACTGGGGGAAACAATGCAAATCTTATAGGAGAGCTGCCTTATAGGAGAGCTTTAAGTGAAGCTTCACTGTTCCGTTGTGATCGCGCAAGGGCTGATGCTGGAAGTGTTCATGCTAAACTGTTAGAGGGCAAGCAAATGAGAGCAGGCTGAACTCTGGGATCAGAATTATAAACAGACCTACGCATTTTTTTTTTCGTTTCATGGAACCACTTAAGGAAGGTTGTTACGATGCCTCTTTTCTCACCGTTATCCTGTGTGTCCTTGTAGTTCTAAGAACAAGCATGTTTTCCTGATTTCCATAGCAACATCTATTAGTGAGATGGAGTTGTTATTGCTGCTTTTACCTAAAAAGCTACATTTGAAACTAACAGTGAAAAAGTATCCAGTCCATAGCCCTTGTTTCTTTTCTCATTGTGTAGTAAGTACTATGGAGACTGGGCAACATGACCTCTTCCTTCCAGCCATTACATTACTCTGTCAGAACATTAGGAAAAAAAAAAAATCCAATTATGGTTTTCAAAATAAATAATCCTAGCAATGGCAACTTCATTTTTTTCGCTCTTGCAGAGACTTGGGCAAGACGTATGTCAGCACTAAGTCTGAGCTCACAGACATATTTAAGTCCTATGAATAAATTTAAGCTTAGGATCCTTCAATTCTGTCTCCTGTTTGCCTGTCTTCCCATTCTGCAGCAGAACTGTCTTATAGCCAGATGGGGGCTGGCTCAGTGCCTGTCTTGTGAATATGAGTTCTTGGATGCTGGGTTCCCGTTTCCTATAACATGCAAGTAAAGCTGGTGCATAACACCTGTGACAGAAGAGTGCCTAGGGACTTTGGCCACAGGTAGTATCTTTGGTCATGCATGACTTTTGTGAGGTTATGTCATGAACTGCTTCAGGGCTCGAGTCATCGCTGTCACAGTGGCATCAGCTGACCACATTCTTAATCCATGGTGTTCTTAATCCTTACTCCTTGAACAAGCTCTCTAACATTCAAACCTTTATCTGCAGATTAATCCACGGCAAGGATAGTTGTTGCTGTTCATTACTAAAACTATGAAATGTTTAAAGCTGGGCAAAAATTCTGAAAGCTACTTTACTTGAGGTTTATAGAGTGCTTTTTAAGAGGGGAAGATTACACAGGTCTTTAGGAACTACAGACACAAGCACCTCAAAAACAACTCAGCTGCTGTCACACAGGAAGAAAGCAGACAAACAGGCAGCATTTACTGCTCTTCTTAGTTACTATTTACATTGTGGCTAATGCATAGAAACTCCAGGCATGGATAGGAGTGTCACAATGATTGATGTTGCACTGACAAAAAATGAAAAGAGAGCCCCTGCTTTAAAGGTCTTAGTGTTTATGGTGACATACTCCACATATTAAGAAGTGACAAAGAACGATAAATTAAACTTGGGATGTTGCTCTTTGCTGTCTGGGCAAGCTGGGCACTGGTGGTGCCCAGAGCGTGTACACAAGAAAGGTTCTCAGCTCCCACTTTTCTTCATGAGGGCCCCACTGCAAAAACAATAGTAAACTCAGGTGTTTCTCAGACAATAAACTGAATATGTAAGTGTTAGAAGAAGCAGAACTGAGGCAAAAAAATAGCTCATTTTCACTGAGATTTTATTTTCCCCAAGAGAGCTCCATCATCACATGCCTGGAACGAATGCACTGGGTTTTTGTGTCCTACCACAGTGCCTACAACAGGTCTTCGCTAGCTGCAGACCAGAGATGAGGTTGCTAGCCAGTCAGACTTTTGCAGCTGTTTTGCAAGCAGGTATGTTCCCACAAGATGTCCTGTGTTTGTACCAGAGCACATGCCACATATGTAATTTACAGGGACAGCTTATTGCAATGACATGGTCTTTCCCCACAGCTACTGGTGACACTAAGGCCCTGCTTACATGAGGGCCACATATGTAATTTACAGGGACAGCTTATTGCAATGACATGGTCTTTCCCCACAGCTACTGGTGACACTAAGGCCCTGCTTACATGAGGGCCACATATGTAATTTACAGGGACAGCTTATTGCAATGACATGGTCTTTCCCCACAGCTACTGGTGACACTAAGGCCCTGCTTACATGAGGGTCAACAGCAGGCAGAGCAGGGAGGTATTCTCCTGTCTGCGTGACCTTCAAAACGCTAAGTACTTCACGAAGAGAATCACAAGCAGAAATTTGTTCCAAACCCACATCTTCAAGCAGATGCCTACTCTGGCTCTTAACAGGTGCTCGAAACCCACCTTTTCTGTGAAAATGAAGTGACACACTCATCACAGCTAGGAATCACGCTGAAAGCTGTTGTCTTTGCAAGTGCTCCATTATTTCCAAACCAAGGTATCATAAATAAATAAAAACCAAATAAATAAAAAGATACAAAGATCTGATCTAATTTTGTTTTAGTTTGGCTCTTTCTTTCAGATAATTTACCTTCTAATGGTCTCTACTAGCAAATAAGCCTACTTTGGACTGAAGAAAAAGCTGAGCCCATAGTATTACTACAGACCTACAGAACCTGAGACTTCAAGAAAACCAGCACCCCTTACAAGAGTCAGAGAAAGAGCTGCCAATATTGCTTACCTGACAATAGTGCTTTAACCCCTAGATTTCAGTTTTGCAAGGTACTGCATGCACCATACTGAGACAGTCTCATCTCCAAAGCTGTAGAAGACAAGCTGAAAAATGTAACAACTATATTTTAAACAGTTTTATAGGTAATCAACTTAAACCTAGTTTAAACTAAATCTTAAAGATAGTATGTTCAACAAGACCCAGATTCACATTACCTGCATCTGATCACATGCAAGTTAATATCTATTCCAAGGGAGCCAGTGGATCTCTTCTGCAGTAAATGGAGAGACAGACATGTTTGCAGAAAGGCTTGCAACCCAACTTAAATACATGTGAATAATCCCTCTCTTCAGAAGTAATTTACACAAGTATTTTAAATTAGACATTACCTCAGCAATAGCTGTGTGGGATTAATCACTCTATGTGACTGGCCCAAGGTCACATGAAAAGTTAGTGCTGGAGTGTGACTCAGATTCCTCATCCCAGTGCCTCAGACCTAAAAGCATCCATCTTACTTGATGTCCTGATTTTAACTTACTGTGTTGTGTTTCACCTCCCTTCTGATACAGAAAGTTCAAGTCATTGATGCAAATGGGAATTCATACAAAATGTTACTAACCTTGGGTCATTTCTCTTTCTACCTGCTATAGTAATAGGTCATTCTTTTCACAGTAATTTAGTCTGGGAAAATCTTTTGGGGCTTCCCTTTCATCTGAAATGTTAAAATTTTCACTAAAGCTCTAAGTGGTGTGAAATAAATATACATAGTGGTATTTAAGCAGGAGATTGAATCTGCTTCTTGAAGTAGAGAAAAGCTCTTAAATTTAGAGATCATGAGAAGTTATCTTTCCTCTCTACTGCTTTCATCATTTTTGTGCTTACAAAAATGCTCTAATATTGCTGGTGTGATCCCTTTCTGTCCTCTGAGAGCAGGAGATCATCTGCAGTTGTTTGAGATCGGCTCGGTCAACATCATGCTGGCATTTGTTTTAGCAGATAGCCAACAATGTGTCATTCCCTTCCTATTCTGAGGAATGCAGCTGTCCTGGGTGTCAGGGGCTCAGGCAATGACACTATGGTCACCCATGTTAACCTCTGGTAGTGATCTGAAAGTGCAAACAGAAATGATAAAGGATAGTTGTTTACTAACTGAGGTCCTCTGACTCTCCATTACACAGAGACTGCTAATGAGGTGGCCATAATGTTCTTAGTATCAGAGAATCATGGAATTGTTTTGGTTGGGAAAAAACCTCTGAGATAATTGAGTCCAACCATTGACCTAACACTTACCATAGCCATTAAACCGCATCCCTAAGAGCCATGTCTACACATTTCTTGAACACCACCTCCCTGGGCAACTTATTCCAATGCCTGACCACTCTTTCCATAAAGCAATTTTTCCTAATATCCAATCTAACTTAATCTTGCTGGCCTTCAAATCTTTCAGCTGATGGTCACCAGCAGTCTGTCAACAAAACTGTGTCTCTTGAGGCTGTAAACAGAGCATAGAGAGCCTCTCAGTTATCTCACAGGGGACAAACTAATAGATTCTTATCCAGACAGAGATTTTCCACATTAGAGACTCCAAAACCTGCAAATATTATGACCAAATTCCTATCACTGGCAAGGAGGAGATGTGGTAATGAAAGCTAGCTTGTACTGTATGCAAGGAGTGCTGTTAATAATTTCCTAATACTGGGCATGCAGCAGTACTGGACAGAGGGACTATGGTTCTGCACACACAGCTATGTAGAATATTTCTGTTTCTGACAGCAGATCTCCCTGTTTGCCCAAGTTCCAGAGGTGGTCATGGAGTTTCCCATGATGTTTCCCATGTCAAGGCATGTTGCTATAAATGCTTCATGCAGAGAAGCTGCAGAATTTTCATGGGCACTGACAACATTTCAAACTATTTTGTCATATAGCCTTCCATCACAACATGGGAAAGAATGTGGAAGAGATGGTGGGGCGATCCCAAGTGCACTGCTCTGCTGGAGTAGCTTTCTGCACAGTACAACATCAGTGTGTCTCAGTGGAGGTGGAGTCCTTCACTGTGCTGTTCGGTGGTGCTTCCAGCTAATCCCAGGGAGATGCTCTAAGAATAGCTGGAGAGATGATCCTTATCTAGGCTTTTTCATACCTGGAGAACAACATACTCTGGTGAAACCTTGCAGTACTATTCTGTAGGTAATAAAGAGCAGCTGCTATCTTAGGCTGAGGATCAGAGACAGGATGCCTTCCATTTTTCATTGTTCATGAATTCCCACCCTGTTTTTAAGGTCCCAATAAGGAGTTTCATGTCATAAATGCCAGGACTACAAGTTTGTATGTTTGTAAATAGCTTCATTGTTTTGTTTTCAGTAAATACTCTCACTACAGCAAGTGTTTTGTGCTTCTAATCACACATTTACTGTTTCCTTAAAGAACTTCTACCTCACAAAAGGCCTAAGAAATCATACAACTTTCTGCAGCATTTGCTAGGATGTCCAAGTCACAAGTACAACCATTTGTGCACAGGGTCTGTCATGCCCTTAGACCTCACCTTCTGTGGCTACAACACTCCTACAATTATGGCTTAAAGAATGAATATATGCAAGTGGTTAAAGCGTTGTCCTTATTTTTCCTTTGGGTGTTGTTGGTTCCTGACCAACCTCTCCTGATCAGGGCCATAGATGTTTTCAAATTGAGTTTTCTCCAGATACATACATCTATGTTGGTAAACTGACCAGACATAAAATTGTCTGCATAAGCCACATAGCATAGTCTGGGTAAACAATTAGTATAAAAGGCTCAGTTAGATGAAGACTGTTCTTGAAATTGGTCTGCTTTTCTCTTAGCAACAGTTGTACAGTTCAATGCCGTGAAATTCTTCGTGCTGCCTGGTCAGCTTCGCGTTGGAAATAAGGAAAGACCATATAAATGTAATTTCAGTGCAGGATCATACCAGGAAGAAAAATTCCTTCTTTCTTGGTTTAACTCTATGGGGAAAAAAAAAATATGTCTCAATACCTCTCTGGCCTTGATTACATCAGAATTTATATTTATGACAAATAACTCTCCAAATCGGTTTCCTACCAGTACAAGCTTTCTGTGTTCGCCTGGCATATGCAGGTTCAGTATTTCATTAACAAGGTTCTTTGTCATAAGGAATTTGCTCTCCTGTACTAATTCTGTCAAGATGAAGCACACTATGTTTAAAATTATATGAATGCTGTGCTTCTGATAGGCCCTATCATAAAAACTCAGGAAATCTCTCAGCTGTCCTACATGCCAGATGCCCTCAGTGAGATCAGCGTATTTTAAAGATCATCAGGTTATTGTATTTTGTAGCAGTTTTCTTGCATCTTTTTACCTACTCTGGCAATATAAGGGGAATAAATAACAGCCCATTGAGCAGGGGACACATCAGCCAGTGATTACATTTTTTTTTAAGGGGCAATCTTATACTTAATTGTAAAAAGCATTGAAAAGTTTGCTGGAATACAACCATAGCTTGGTAGGGCGTAAATGCATATAAGATTTTGACCGACAACTTGTTACTTCTGAGAAAAAGCACCAAGAGCAGGAAAAAAAGCAGTGTATAAAAATGAGAGAAATGCAGATTCTGTATGCTTGCTCTGGGTTCAGTGAATGTGATGACACCAATCCCTTCCCTGCCTAGAAATCCAAGCTGTATCTATGTGATAGGAGTGTGAACCAGTTGTACTTCACCAGGTAGTAGTGTCTTCACTCTAAGATATTATACAAATAATAATAAATGACATACAAATAGACTGGACATTTCATGTTTCTCACTTCTGTTCTTTGTAGATCATGTCGAATGAGACCTATCAGTTGGAACAGATCTGTCTCAGACACCACTCTACCTTTAGGAATATGTGAGCTGTGCTGCTATTAAAATCACAGATGTGTGTGCGTGCAGGAAATGGAACAAAACTCAGAGTGCAGAGAACCCATAGTTGAGTTGGAATTCTCCCAAATGCACTATGCTGCAGATTACATCTCCATTGTTTTAAAAAGATGAAGATATGCAGTGAAATGCATCTGTATAATACACTGCCCAATTTTACCAACAAAATAATGTATCAGGATACCAAAATGATGACCTAGCTTAAAAATGAGATGTTGTTTTTGCCTCAGTAAAATGTGGCAGTTTGAGGGTGCTTGCCCTTTATGAAAGCCACAGAGCTGAGTCCTTCAGGAAGACCAGAAATGTCCAGGAAGTGGACCCAAGAAATTGTAATTTTTTGTTATTCAATCCCATAATCCTGCTATCTCTTTATAAATTGGCTGCAAGGCTGACTCTTTCTCTTTCTTCCTCTGCACATCCCTGGATGCAGTGAGCTCCCTTATCTGGTGTCAGGGCAAGGATGGTTTCCATCTTATCTGCAGCCTTCAGAACAGACTAATTTTTGCTGCACAATATTGGCCTGCGTGGGGCTAATGCCAGAGATAAAGGGAGGCAGTTTTCAGGTCTGGTCACCCTGAAATCATCCTAGCAATGTGGGGAAGAAAGAGCCCTGGGGTCGAGGGAAAAGGAATAGTACTGGGATTTGGTTTGATTTGGTGGAGTTTCTGTGTGAAGATTTTGCCTTAATAAGCTTCTATGTTAAACCCAGATTATGTGTTCCTTTGTATTTTATAAGCTTTGCTATACTTACCACTATGCGTTGTAATATTGTAGCTTCTGAATAGCTTTTCCATTTTCAATGCTCCAATCCTGTGTGTGAAGTGGTCTTCTTTTGCCCCAAAGGCATTAGAGCAATCTGTACCAGTTAAAACCATGATGTAAGACACATGGAAATCTAGCTGCATTCAGAGATTTTAATCTCCTCAATTTGAAATTTTGACCATATCTCTATGTAGCTCACATGTTCAGGCTTCTTTTTGTTCTGTGAAAAACTGTATTTGTGGAAAAATATCTGAGAAAAATAAAAGCAAGAGGAAGGATGTTGCACAAAAACAATGAAAAATGTGGGAAGAAATCACAGTTCTGTGCTATCATCAGTAACTATTGTTCATTACTGGTTTTGCAATGTGTTTGCTACATCAAATCAGCTTGGTGACCTCACAGTTAGGATCCTGTTTTAGCCTTCTGTATCATTTGCATGATAATGCTACAAGTCAGTTCCACCAGAGAGTACTTTTGCTGATGAAACCTCATTTAATAGGCTTCAGTTCAAAGAAACCCTTTAGTACAAAGCCAGTTCCATGGGCAACAGTAAAACTACCCTTATGCTTAGAGCTACCTACATATCTAAATGAAGTCAGTGCCTTTCTTGTTTTCCTCCCTTTCCACAAGAAAATTGTCAATTCAGATAAAAGAGAAACGCACAAACCCTCCTTTTTCCAGTTCTTCTCAGTTGCCACGTACAAGGTAAAGGACTGAAAACATGTCAGCTAACACATACAGCAAAATTGATAAGCAGAGCTTGGTAGCCTTAGATAGCAATTTTCTGAAATATCTCACTAGATCAAAGAACTGCCTTAGGTTGAAATCAAGAAAGGTTTGTCAATTGCATCTTTACATCGCATTATTATCCAGTCTGCACAGGAGTATAGCTGTTACTTAACCTTGTCTATCTGTACAGGAAACTCTATGAAGCAGCAGTTGGCACAGTGTTAATTTAACAATAACAGGAAAACGTTAAAAACCAAAACAAAACAAAACAAAAAAACCCACCACTCACACAGAGCTGTAACAGCTAATCCAAAGCTTGAAGGAGCTGAAAAAATTTCTAGTAAGGGTTTACAAGATAGTGACCAAAGAGACATCTCCTACTACTTTCAGCAGCTAGTTTAAGGTGGATGACCTGCATCCTTTTCTGCAAAATTAATAAGATCAGGAGTTTCTCTCCTGGCGCAGAGAAGAGAAGCAGATCACATTTACTTAAAATTTTTAACTGCTTCAGATGAAACAGTGGATAAAAAAATAACGTTTCACTTTTTAACATCTCCTGATATTGAAATGAAAGGAAATAAGCAGACAGTGATCAAGATAGGCACTTCAACATTCTTTATTGCGGACCAGTATTCCATTGCACTAGATCTTAGAGTAAAACATTTTTTCAGCAGTTGTAGGGGAAGTGAATCTGTATCCAAATGGCTAAAAACTATTATAGAGAGTCACAAGGACTGCTTGCTTTTTGTCATGATATCAGTGTGAATTTAATTAGTTAAGTGTACTTTAATTAACTTGCTATTAGCTATTAATGGAAAAGCTGAATGAAAACTCCTATGTTCCTTTTCTAAACCATCTAACAAGACCTCAGTTTGGACTTCTCTCACAAGCTTTGACCACAATCATCAGAAGGGCATTCCAAACTAGCCACCAAGTAACTCGTGTTACAGAAATTATTTTTGGTTAAGTGATTCTGTGTCCAAATTTAACCTACTTTTTTACACACAAAATTTAATTAAGTCAATTTCCATCTTGCAGGAAATATTGAGCTAGAAACAATAATCTCTGAATTATTTCTCCCCCTCTTTTTACACAGAAAGAGCAGCTCAGATCTGAATGCATATTAGCCTTGATAGCATGGGCCACAAAAGAAATAGTACACTTTTTAAAGCAAGGAGGCCAAGGGGAAAATTATAGTTGAGCCACAGTGAAAATGTCATTTCTCAATGCTTACAGTTTGCCTGAAGAACGCTGAGGACAAAAGACACTTTTGTTATTCAGATCCAGAATCACAGACAGTATGACTACTTTTTCATCATTTCCCAAATTACGTTTCCCATGGGGCTTTCAGCAAACCTCTTACAATAGTGTCTTTGTAGGGGTTATTTTCCTTTTCTCTAAAGCAGAAATAATGACAACTGCTTTCCCTCACAAGGTTACTTCAAGGTTAAATTACTATAAATTGAATTTGTTTGAGAGTAGCTGCTTTGAATTAATTTGAGAGTAGCTGCTTAACTTGTCATTCAACATCAAATAAGAGAAGCTAGTTTTCAAAGAGTCCTTAAGCTTAATCTCTCATGATCTAGCTGTATCACAGTGTCAACAATAACTGTGAAGAAGTGCAGACCCGTCTGAGGATAGCTTAAATCAGCTGTCTCAGGTGCCCACAACTCCTCAATTTTGGCTGTCCGAATTTCTTATGAGCTGTATTTAATTCCTGCATGTTAAAACCAATATGACACTGGTTATCTGAACAAATGACACAAGCTTTGCTTTCCCAAAGAACTGCAAGAAGCATGCAATCACTAAATGGTTTGGTTTGGAAGGGACTTTAAAGATCAGTTAGTTCCAGTGTCTCTGCCATGGGCATCTTCCACTAAATCAGGTTACTTCAAAGCCTCATCTAACCTGGCTTTAAACAGTTGCAGTGTCCAAGCCCCCAAAACCACTCTGAGCAATCTGTGCCTTTGTACCTTCACTATGCTCCCTGGTCAGGAGCCCCTTCTTATCTTTGTTGTATGCCTGCTTCAGCAACTGGAAGACTACTATAAAGGTCTTCCCAGAGCCCTTTCTTCTCTGGGTGAACAAGCTGAACTCTCTCAGCCTGTCTCTCACCATAGGAGAGATGCCAAGCTGGCATTTATGGCCACTTGCTGTAGCTGAGAGAACACTTGTGTTTGTTGTGCTTTCCAATCATGCAGAGTGATGCCTGATACAGTTGTTCAATCACCTGCAGCAAATTTTCCTTTCACTCAGATAAAAATTAAATGAGGAAAGTGAGAACATGCTAGCTATCAACTGCCTGCACTGAGCCCTTTTTCTTCCACTGTGTGATCCCAGACTGCAGTTTGTAACCAATCCCATGTACATCTGTTCTTATCCACACAAACTGAGGGAGGCATTTGTGGGGAAGAAGTAAAGGAAGGACATTTCCTGTTTTTTCTAGTAACATTCCCTTTCTGTTTCCAGGGAAGCTGCTGCAGTTCTGTCTTCCTACTGTCATTTTCCTACATAAAATCTTTCCAAAAGCTTTTTACAGATTGCAGTTCCTCAGATAAAAGGATTTCCAGCTCTTCCTCTTGTGTGCTTACCTCTTGGTCTGAAAGACGTCATGAAGAAATGTGCTTCCTGAAAATCCATCTACATCTTTAACTCAGTTTATCTTGTTACACTTTATTGTACCATGGAAATACAAAGTTTCCTGGCCTAACAGCTCGAACTTCATAGGTAGCATCTAATTAAGGAATTCACAATCTTTCTTCGTCATTTCTTGTGCTTATAAGTTCACATTCTTCTAGCTGGTTAAGAAGTCTTTTTCTCACCCTCCACTCAGAAAAGAGTTTTCAGATTGATCTTTCACATTTCCTTGAATCTCATTACTCATTTTCTTCAATCTCATTTCTTCACAGAACTGGAATTTTTAAAATGTTTTCTTTGTTTTTACATTTAGGGTAAAAGAAAGATGATGAGCTATAAATATTGGCTTACGAACTTATTAACAAAATTGCCTTTAAAAAAAAAAACTGATTTTTCAGTCCTGTGTCCTTTAGCTTCCCATATTTGGGGATTTTTTTTGTGTGATTCATGATCCTACATTCTCTGATGGAATGTAGCATCAGCTAAACAGCTACGTAGACTGAGAACAATGAAGCTGGACCTGAACTTGTTCCCATAGCTTTCTTCAGACAACTAATTTACCTTTTGCAAACATGCTCTCCCCTTTAGGTAAGGCATTTGTTTTTAACAGGACCTACTGTGCTCCAATCAGAATTTAAAGATGACTGAAGGGCAAAGGTTCAGAACAACAAACAAGCAAACAACAACATTTCAAGCCAGTTTAAAAAACATGACAATTTCTTTTATTAGCTACTTGTACTGAGGAGCTAATTTCCACTATGACTTTTAGGTGCTCTTTAACACAGAATTAAGAAATAAAAAGACACGTCTGCAACTAATACAGGCTAAGAAAGCAAATTTCATGCAAAAATGCAGAAATTTACATGCATTTAGGCAATCTATACCTGCTGCCATAACTAAAAAACCTGAGAATATCAATTAGAAAATCAAATAGAGAAATCAAAGATAGGCACTAAACATTCCTTATATTTATTTCTGTCTTCATCCATGGCAAAAGGTGTTTATGGATATATTACTGCCTCCCTGTCCTACCTGGGTTGGCATTTGACTAATACAGTAGAGATTCAGATTTCACAATTTGAGCCTAATTATACAAAAACCTGCTTGTCTGCTAGAGATCAGACTCAGCTTATGAATAGTACAGCTGTCCACGGTCTTCTTATACATGATTGCTATGTTATTCAGTGTCTCCAAATCACCTTTTCGCTCTGCATAGTCCTCAGCTCAGGTGTTTTAAAATCAGGTCATAGAATAATTTAGATGGGAAAATACCCATATAGATCTTTGGTCCAACTCCTCAAAGCAGAAGCAGATGGATCAGGTTCCCTGGTGTCTTGCTGGGTGCTGAGTATCTCCAAGAATGGAGCACCCAGGCTATTGTTGGTCCACACTCACTGCATTTTTTTTTTTCTTACATTCAGCTAAAGTGTCCCTTGCTGTAATTACTGCATAATGCCTGTCTCTTGACTTTCCATTATGCACTGCTGTCTCTGTGTTCTTCATGGCCCATATTTAAGTATTCCTGCTTAGCTTGCTACACTGCAGGCTAACCAAACCTAAGTTCATGTCTGTGTACATGTCGTGCTCCAGCGCCTTGAATGACCTCAGCAGCCCTCCTCTGGACACACTCTGATTTGTTGGTAACTGTTCTACCTAAAACTGGACACCAGTATTTCAGCTAAAACTGGTGAGTAGAGTTCCAAGCAATTAAAAGGAATCACATCACCTAACCTGGGACCACACTCTTGATCATTTTGTTGTGAATGGCAAAGACAAATCCAGCTTGAATCTATTAGTCCCTGCTGGCACTCTGACTGGAGTCCTGCAAGAAGTTTCTACCACAGGACTGTCTGGATTGTTCCAGAAGAAGCTAATGCTGTCAATTCAGCACATCAACTGAGATGTAGGAATTATGTGGTTTTATAGTCCAGGAAATAGACTAGATGAGTTATATTTGCTATAGAAGACAAATTATGGAGCATTCACTGTGGACAGAGTGCAGAGTGTGGCTCCTTAACAGGAACAGCTATCTACAAATGGCTCTGGATCTCGGCTTCCAACCACCACCACCCTGAAAAACTACTGTGTGTATATTATATCCTCAAAGAAGCAAGACTAGAATTTAGCAGGATATGTCAGCTTCCTTTGTCTTTTATCAGTGAATCAATAAAAGTGTTGTCTTGCTCTTTGATAGAAGGTTGAACCTAGTGTTTTTGAAATGTCCCTGGTTTTAGGTAAAAAAATCAAGTAACAAGAATGCAAGAAGAATAGGAAAACCTCAACATCTTATTAGAAGGCTGGAACTGCATCTGAAACATCTCATCAAGCCACTCTGAGAAGTACAGAAACTGACCAGGCAAGGCCAAAGCAGGCTTTTGCAGGCAAGTCTGTCATCCTATTTCATCAGACTACAGGCTGTTTCTCCAGGGGAAAGAAACACCCTGGACTTTGTAACACTGTCAGTGTATTTGCAAAGAAGAGCCACCTTCTTCTACCACTGATGTGCTGCACTGCCTTTCAGGTCTTGAAATACTTCATAAGAGAAGTTGTCTTCAAAGGCCAGTGGAGAAGGAATCTTCTTCTCCATACATAAGCCAAAATAATGAAGAGTAGGAGTAGGTTGTGCTCAAGTATTGTTAACTTCTTTCACATCTTCACATGGAAAGCAGTCAACGAATACTTGTGCATTAACAGCTGAGCTACTGACTAAGGCATTGGCTAGGATATGATCTTAAAACTAGCCATAATAAAAGATTCTGCCAAAAGATAAACAAATTTTAAAAGCTCTGCAGAATTTCAAATGTCGGTGTTACTGTGTCCTTGATCTTCCTTATATGTGTGCATGTACATATAGTGCTTCAGGACACGGTTTTTGATGGTGGTAGTTGAGTTATGGTTGGCCTCAATGATCTTAAAGGTCTTTTCCAGTATTAATGATCCTATGATTCTATATGTGCCACCATTTTTCTATCAGTACTCCACCTCCAAGCATCCCCAGCAAATACGTTTTAATTTTGTGTTTCCCCAGGATGTCTGTGAAAGCCTTCATTTGTTAAACTATTTTCAGGAACATTAAGCACACTTACATTACTTATACTATAGCTGAAGCTGTTTCCTCCCAAATTGCAGCTGTTCTGTAATAATTTTCTTCGTCTTTTATTCAAGGTGCAAGCACTTGCTGTAACATCGCTCTTGGAAAATGTGCCAGAAACTCTCATCTCATCTAAGTCCAGGAGTGACTTTTTTTTGTTTGTTTGCTTACTGAAATATTTCAACTACAGCATAGAAATATTTTAATCAAATGCCACTATATATATTACAAGAAACCAATTAATAGATATAATAGAATCGTAGAATAGTTTTGGTTGGAAGAGACTCTTTCTGAATAATAATTCCTCCATTCCTTCACACATGCACATTCATAAAACCTTGCTGATCCAATGCTTCTCGATATAACCATTTACTTCCCTGGTAAATGTTGCTGGCGCTGTCCTGTAATAGAACTCAATCCATCCTGATGAACAAAGATAAAAGTCTTAGCCTAACTGGGCGCAGGCATCACCAAAGAGATAAAAATCAAGCATGTCTGCAAATTCTTCATATAGCAGCAGTAGTATCCTGTAAAGCTGAGAGAAAACTGTTTGGTAGTGGATATGTCAAAGAGCGCTGAAATTTCTCTAACGTGTCAAGCAGACATACACTTCATCATCCAAGAGCTCTCGATGCAGTGGCTTAAACTTTCTTCAGTGAAGCAGGCCCACACATAGTCATATTCACATTCCTCTTTTCCCCTTGCATTAGCAATGCTTCTTTAACCACTCACTGCTAAGATGGAAAAACAATATTGAGTTTGTTTATGCCTTTTGATTATCACGGTATCACAGTATCACCAAGGTTGGAAGAGACCTCAANTATATGAGAACTAGTTCAAGGAACTCGTATGAAGAAGATCAAGAGAAGGGCTAAGATGTGTTTTTAGGGTGGAGGTCCAACCAGGATTATGGCAACCATGCCGTGTACAACACTGTGGCATTCCATACATATTCATTTAATTTAAAAACCAATCTCAAAAAACAAACCAACAATAACAATGAACACAAACACAGAAACATAAACAAAATAAAATAAAAAATAAATCAAAGCTGCTCTTTTAGGATTATGCTGTGCCACAGTGCTCACCAGGATTAAAACTTAACAGACTACGGCTTCACAGGGAGGCAGACTACTGTGTACTAAGTCTTGGAGCTGAGGTCTGAATTAGCTAGTATTTTTACCCAAGTCAGTGTCTCTTAAAGCTGACTCTTAATTCCTTTCCCAGTCAGAAAAAAAAAATCAACCCTTATGTGTGAAATAACCCTATAGACCTTTGCAACACTAATATATAGCCCTATATGGTGATGAAAAATGTCTTGACTTAAAGATTCAGTTCTTTAGTACGTATGAAGAAAATACATGTAACATGTTTAGCTATTTACACTACATATTTCCACATTTACAGACATGTCTAGGGCATTTTATTCAAAAGTGGTTCCAACAAAGAACGATCAGAGGTCATACATACTAAAATCAGAAAGGCAGCTATGGGAATTAACATCAAAACTGGGAGATACCAAAATGGAAAACATAGTCCCTTACTTTGAACTAAGAAATAGAGTAGCTATGTACTTTCCTAAATACTCAGGGGATGACCTTTTTTTTTTCTTTCATGTAGGAAAACAAGACAGTAAATCCGGTAGGGTAATGAAAAATTAGGAAAACTAGGTGATGTTGTGAATTGTCAGCCCTATGCACTAAGAAAGCACACAGCTATAAAGCCTGTCTTTGTGTAGCTACAATATTTGAAGTATTGTATTATGTCATGATGCATTATTTAAACAGTTTTAATACTTCGATAGCATGTCCTACAATTAATTGTCTTCTGCTATTTTCTCATCACAGAGGAAGGGAAATGACTCAGCGATAGAGGTACTCCAGTGGCAAAGCTCGCCTGAGAAGGTCCTGCCTCTGTTCCTCCTCCTCTGCTCAATGGCCCTCCCACACACATAAGATGTGCCATTCAGCTGGCTGGGGGCTTCAGAAACTACCTGAGAGAGCTTATTTGAGACCTAGAAGAATATCTGATCTCAGTTTCTGTTTCTGTGTTTACGCTTTGCCCTGTTATTGTAGTATCTAAATGCCATGTCATTTGACAAGCTTTATGTATGTTCCACCTTGCTAGAATAAAGCCAATGTATCTGTTATAAGCAACCTCAATAATGCGTGTGGTGTAATCCCCAGGTGGGATGTGGCCACGTACAAAACACAAATAATAAAAACTAACAAAAATAACACCAGGTCTTACTCATCTTTGCCAGAAGAAAAGAGGAAGTGTATTCAAGTGGTCACCTTTTCAGCTTAAGGAAAAACTCCTCACAAGGTTAGGGTGATACAGGTGAACTACTCTTATTTTGAGCCGATGCTGAAGACAGCAGCAAAAGTTTACAGCTGCCCTGTTCTTCTCTCTCCTCTTCTGTGCTTCCATGCTTGTTTGACCAGCCTGATCATGTAGCTAAACTGACATAAAACCAGTCCTGCCAAATAAATGAGTAGTTTTATCCTTGTTTGGCTTTCTAGACTGACTCACCTCAGCCACTCGACTCCTGAAATAGGATCTAGCTCTTGTGCACTATTTACCCTCCACAGTCATGACAGCAGTGCCCTACCTCAGATATCAGAAAGTATCACCATTAGCCTAGATATGTGTAAACCAGCAAGCGTTGGTTTAATTTGTTAAGGGTTTGCTAGTATTTGATCTGAGGGTAACACCTTTAAAAGCAATGATGCGATACTGAAGTGTTTTGCTCAATGACTTTCCACAGAGTTTCTGAGGACAGTCCAGAGAAACTTACTCAGCAATTTCTGCATCAAGCAGTAACTTCTGCTTGAGTATTTCTGCACTCCTTTTCAGTAGATCTCTGGTAAGTTGATTTCCAGTGATTAATTTGCTTCGTTGTTAAAAATTCATGCCTTACTTCCAGCCTGAGTTTGATTAATTTTGACTTCAGTAAGTGGATCTTCTTGTACTGTTGGTCTCTTGACACTGGTGTCTGTTCTATAGAACAACAGAAAGAGAGCACTAGAAAAAGCAGTTTTGTAAACTTATTATTTCGCTATCAGTCTCAAATATGGCTGATAAAATGTACTTTCCCGTGAATCTTCATATTGCCTCCTTTACCTCTTTCCTAAGGGCCCTAGGGAAAGCTATGAGGGGAAAAAACTTAGTGTAGCCACAGCATTTGTTGCTCTGTGAAGTTCACACAGATACACTGCCAAAAAACTTGGAATAGTTTTGTTTTTCCAAGAACAACACATTCATCTGCATGTGTCATGGATTCTTCTTGTTAGCCATTTTCTAATGTGCTACACAATGGCCACAGCTGGAGAAGAGACATTGGGTGGTTGAAACCACTGGGCAACAGTGATGTCAAGACACGTTCTTGGATGCTGAAAAGATCTGTCAAGTTTATCAGCAGACTTACAATGTGAAATTACTTTTCTTAAGTTTAACTGGAATGACCAGTTTTTTTTATAATTATTTGCAGCTGGAATGTGAATAATCTGGGCACATGTCATCTGGGTATATGTCATCTAAGCAAGGTCAGTGTGGGTTCACTCCATGTTGAGAAGTGAGGAAGAAAAGACTTGTACTGGTACCCATGCAAGCCACCCTGGTTAGTGATAGTGGCTTCTCCATTACAATCTCAGCTATTGTGAGGACAAGAGGACAAAGGTCATACCTTTGGTGGCCTCCAAGCCTGTAAGAGAGGTTTTTTTCTTATGGCATTAAACTTCTGTGCACAAAGCCTACCCTCTCAGCTTTAGAGCTGCACATGATGGTTTGGGAGTTACCCAACCACTCACACTATGAAAATCACCCAGACTAGACTCAGCCAGCTGGAAGTTAAGGAATGAAGCTCTATTTACAGCTTAGCACAATGTACAAGCAGAGATATACACAATATACAGGAATATTTACAGAAATATACAAGGTAAAGGTAATACATTTAATACTTAAATACTTAATACTCCCAGAAATCAAGAGTCCCCAGGAGGGGCTCCCAACCACCCTTCCACCTTCTTTCCACCCCTCTACCTTACCCCAGGGTCTGGCTTATGAGAAAGGTGAGTTTGAAGGATTGGCAAGGGGGGTTAGAAGCAGAGTGGTTAGTTCTGTTACTCAGCAGAGAGAAGACAAAGAAGCTCCCACAGAGACCAAGACTCTCTCTCTTATCTATGTTTGTGTCTCCTTGTTCTTATAAATCTCAGCAAGCCTATGAGTGAAGCAGACATCACCACTGTTTCCTTTTCACAGCCTATAATCTAATTCTTTTCATTAAAATAGTCCAATTAGCCTCAAACCACCACAGAGACTTTTCTAGACCTTGTATACCTGGAAAAAAAAAATCCAAACACAAACCCCAAAACAACAAAACATAAGTAGATACACATTGGAAGGAAAAGTATAAGCATATTGAATCTTTGGGAAGGAGGAAGAGGTTTGTTTTCAGCCTTGTGTATTGCTGATGGCATGTTGGCACTGTGTGCATTGTAGTCACAGCCATTAGAGATATGCAAGTGCAAGCTACAGGTATTCTCAGTAAAGCTCTTAGCCAGTAATGTCTCCTAGTGCTGTTCTTCATTACTTATCAACAGAAATAAGTAATTCTGTGGGCCAAACATAGATGGACATTCCTGTGCCAGCAGGCCACTCAATCTTTTTAGTGAGAAATTCAGCCTGTGTAAGAGTGATCAGGATTTCTCTGTTTGGTAAGCTGCACACACACTGCTTATTGTAAGCCAGCCACACACACACACACACACAGAGCTGTAAAACTCACAATGTGCCCCAAACCCAAACAGCATGTAGTTATATTTCCAAGCAATCTTGTCACATATTTTTCTGACCAAGGTTCTTACAACATATTCTGGTGACCGTCAAGTTTTATGAAGGCCTGCACCTCCCTGACTTGATCCACTTTTCCTGTTGTCTACCTAAGGTGGTTCTGTAACAAAAAATACTTTATGGTTTTGTTTCTGGTTTGACTTTTTAAAAGTCATAACCTCTGCTTTTTGCTTTCACACTTTGCCACCTTTTCAATTCAGCCTCTTTTTTTTTCTTTTTTCTTTTTTCTTTTTTTTGTTTTTTTTTTTTTTTTGGTTTGTTTTGGTTTGTTTTGGTTTGGTTTTTTTTGTACAGGATCCCCCTTCTGTTCTTAGCTTGTGGGGTGAGATCTTTGCTGCTTTCCAGCAGATCTAAGGGAAGGATGATACAAAAAGTGCTTGAAAAACTTCTATATCTATCCAGAAGAGGATTTCTTCCATTTGGGCACTTCAGAAGACAGATACGTGAACCATGGACCTCCTCAGAAACTCAGCTCTGCAGCAGACCAAGGAAACTGGGAGAAGCTGCATGTGCTGGGGAGAGTCTAAGCAAAGCTGTTGCATGTAGGAACATTCTACCAACTAGTCCTCCAGGTCTAAATACCTGGAGAGTTTACATCTACCATATCCTTTTATTTTCCTGGCCCACACCTACAGCAAACAATCACAAACCCTTTATTTTAAATATGACTTATTTACTCAGCTTTACTGTAATTTGTATCGCTAAGACTGCAGCACCTTGGCTAGATCTCTTTCAAAATCAAGGGCCTGCACAGAGAACTCAAATGGGAAGTAAGAGACATCAAGTTGGACAGAAATGGAAAAACCACTGAGTCTTGTAAAAAAATTTAGCCAGTGCATGCTCTTGACCATTGAACAGGAATACAGCACAGAGCAGCTGGACTGCCAGGAATTTCAGCATCAAGGTACAATGAGTAGCAAGAGCACAAAGTCTATGTGCCACATCAGTAAATGCAGATGTAAGGTTCTAAAAGCAAGTGTTGGCAATAAAAGGAGCTTAGACAGCAGAGTCACTGGGGGAGGTCTGGAGGTCCTCCAGGTCAAGTTAGCTCTTTGAAAACTCTGCTCCTCATTCTGGTCTCACTGCTTAAGGCATCTACATTGAACATGTCAAATTAACTATGCCAAGTCTTTCTTGCTGACTTTTGGAATATTCTGTCTCACATTTTAGAGTAGGCATCTCTTCCCTCTTATTTCAAGCTCACCTCTGCCCGTTTCCCCATGAATAAATCTACTTCAGCTGTGAGATGCAAGTGAGCTTCTGAGGGGACAGACAGAGGACCAGACTCAGAGTCATAGTGTCCACTATAGGGCAGATGTGGGGCATCACAGCCAAGGGGCAGGGAGGCCCGCCGACGTTAAATGGGTACTTTCTTCTTAAAATCACACATGAAACAGGTTGAGATTTATAAAAAAGAGAATTAAGAGGAGTGCACAGACAGTACAGGACACAAAAACCAAAAGTTTTTGGGAAGCTCAGCAACATTTCAGATACTACAAGCAGGGAAGCCAAAAGTTGAATCCATGGACAGCAATCTACATATGGCACAGGAAAGGACGCATGGCATTTGTAGTTATCGGTATCTCTTCTCTTGTTATCTCTTGCTCTCCCTTTGGCATTGAGTATCAACACTGTTCTTGGGTGGAAGTATCTTTCCTTAAAATATTGTTTCCTTTGTGGTTAAAAAGAGAACATGCAGTGCTTCTAAACCTCTGTACATTAGATAGATCTGGTGCTTCATGAGAATGGGAAAAGCTGGCTGTTAGAGAGATTCCCACTCAGTAAAATGGGTGAATTAGAAAGGTAAGAGAAATGCAGCAAGCTTTGAGATTAAAGGTGGAAAGTGCTTGAGATACCTCATGTACATTAGAAAAATTGCTGCAGTGCTTGGATACTAAACTGAAAAGCAGGCTTTGATATAATAGAAGAAAATTATGCTTGCCTCTTAAAAACAAGGCTCAGTCCATTGGAGCTGGCAAGTAGGTAGCAAATTTATCAGAAAGTATAATGAGTTTATTGTCTCTTAATGAAACCATTCTGCAAAACACTTCAGAATCAATAAGCAGCTTAAGTCTGCCGTAACAAATATTTCATATTCCCCACATCCTGAAACTGTTGCTTTCTTGTTTGCAAATTTCTGGGAAGAAGTGGAGCTGGCCAACAGATGCATCCACTAAGGCTGCATTTGCCTTTCAGCTGGAAACAAACAGAAGAACCCAGTTAATGTTCCTGGTGCATGATTTAAAAGTAAGTCCTTATTTAATGCTGTGTTAGAAAGTCCAGCACAGTAATACTGTTCTACTTTTGTATGGTATCTGTTTCGGAGTACACTGCTACCAGGTGCATTCTTACTTGGTTTACTCCAGAATTATCATAACAAAACTGATCCAAATACTGTGCTCCAACACCAGCTTTTAAGATATATTCTTGTTATTGAAATGTTTGTTACACTGCTGTAGAGAGACTATGAAATGGACTTCTGACAGTGTCCTTATACTAAAACTAACAGTAAGTTAGTAGTAATCTTAATTTGCCTTATTTATCTCTTTGCTCCTTGAAGAGCAGCCTGATCTCTTTGTAGTAGTATAGAGTATGCAACATGCTTAGAGTATAAAAATTTGAAACTAACCTTAAAGAATCTAGAAGATTTTGCATGTATGTTGCTATGTGACTTGTACCGTGATTAGGTCATACTGCACATTTGTAAATTTCATCAATTTGAAATAGTAGCCTTAAGAAGGATTTTCCTGGCCCTCAGAAATGTGGATAAAAACTAGAACCAGTAAATAGAGGGAAGGCTGTTCATTGAGTTTAAGGAAATAATAACTCATCAAGCAAAAGCTCAATTCATATGTATAGGTGAAGTGGAAAAGATTACTAACACAAATTAATTCAGCATTATCAGATCTGATTAATTAGACCAGAACAAGAGTATTTTTCTGTTTCAATCTTTGCATCAGTTTCATTAAAACCTCAGAAGATTTCTAGGAAAAATAATGAAAATTGCAGTAATACCTTGGACATGCAGCATGGACTTTTTAATGCCAGGGTTGTTTTTTCCAAATGTTAGGCCAGACTTTAGGCTGATATAGCTGCACCTTCCCTGGTTCAGGTACAAGTGTTCAGCCTGTTCAGCCTGGAGAAAAGGAGGTTCCAGAGAGACCTTGTAGTGGCCTTCCAGTATCTGAAGGGGTCCTACAAGAAAGCTGGGAAGGAACGTTTTACAAGGGCTTATAGTGATAGGACAAGAGAAGATGGATTGAAGCTTGAGGAAGATAGATTTAGACTGGAGATTACGAATAAATTCTTTAGAGTATGGATTGTGAGGCACCGGAACAGGTTGTCCCAGGAGGCCATGGATGCCCCCTCCCTGGGGGTGTTCAAGACCAGGTTGGATGGGGGTGGAAGGTATCCCTGTCCATTGCAGGGGGGCTGGAATTAGATGATCTTTAAGGTCCTTTCCAACTCAAACCACTTTATGTTTCTATGGTTCAATAGCTCCCTCTCAGTCAGGCTTGAATATTCCCCAACATCTGAAAGTGGGTAGCTTCAGTGTAGAATCACCTTTGGAAACACCACTTAACCACTGACCCAGTTAACAACTGTTCTTGGCATGCTGCTTATTTTTTTGCTTTAGTGATACTTGGTCATGGGCTACTCTATATTTAATGCATAATAGCACATATGAACATATAATAGCATTCTATCCACTCCTAAGCCCAGGACCTGGTTAACTGCTGATATGTATCCTTTAATTGAGAGAATATTAACAGATTGGTAAACCATTTATTCTGCTTTTCCCAGATAATTGCTGTGAAAGTAGTCACGACCACAATTTAACATTCTTTAACCAACTGATATAGTCCCAACTTTTTTCACACTGCCTTACCTGTAGGCAACAGATTCAGAAGAACAGCTAGGAGATGTCTTGCTGGAGCCTTGATTCTAACACAGCTACAACCTGTCAGTATTTTAAAGGGTAGACTGGTACCACTGTGCCAAGTTCTGCCTGCGGTCTGTGTTCTTACCCCTTCCTAAGAAGTTTCCCTAAAGATGCTTGAGAAGGTTGCTTTCAGACCCTGTATGGTGTGCTTACTTCCCAGGAAGGGTTTGACACCTACTTCCTACTCCCTATGGATGGAGAGAAGCATTACAATCCATCCATCCCAATTTCTTGGGCCACACAGCACTCTTTGTTTAGAGTAAGTTTCCATATGAGTATCTGAACCAGCCAGAGAAGCCTAAGTTTTCCTTTTGGGCTTTTGGGAAAACCGATAACTTCATGCCATGCATAGCTTTATTTCCCAATGGGACTTTGTTTACCAGCTCCACTCTCCTGAGGAGGTAACTGTGAAAAGATTCAGTGGCGAGTAAGTTCCTGTTGGAAAGAGTCCGGAGTTCCTTTAGATGCCACACCTGTTCATATAATATAAGCCTCTTAGGTGAGCCTCCTGCTCTCTCATGTAATTGAGAAACAGAGTAAGTCACACCCCAGTGCAAAACAAGGTAATGCTCTACCAAGCACACAAACACATGTGCAAGAAAACTAGTGTCTTTAGATTGCCAAGCAACCTTGTTCATTTAGCCATAGCTAATGTTTGCACTCAAACACACGCAAAATATTTGTCTGAGTAATATTCCTTTGTTTAAGAGGAGAAAAAAGGGGGGAAAAAGAGGCAAAGGCAGGAGGGGGTATAGAATCATAGAATCATAGAATCATAGAATCATAGAATCATAGAATGGTTTAAGGTTGGAAGGGACCTCAAGGATCATCTAGTTCCAACTCCCTGCCATAGGCAGGGACACCTCCCACTAGCACAGGTTACTCTAGGCCTTGTCCAACCTGGCCTTGAACACCTCCAGGGAGGGAGCAGCCACAACCTCCCTGGGCAACCTGTGCCAGTG